>PVJN01002288.1:108995-121613 GCA_004026805.1 Lasiurus borealis | reverse complement strand
TAAGGGGCAACCAGGCCAGCAGGGGGGAGGGCAGTTGGGGGCAACTAGGCTAGCAGGGAGCCTGAGAGGGGTGACCAGGCCAGCAGGTTCGGATAGTTGGGGGTGACCAGGTTGGTTGGGGATGGGGGCAGATACAGGCAATCAGGTTGACACAGAGGCAGTTAGACATGATCAAGCTGTCAGGAGAGCCAGATAGGGGTGATCAGGAAGGTAGGCAGGTGAGCAGTTAGGAGCCAGTGGTCTTGGATTGCAAAGGGATGTCCGACTGCTGGTTTAGGCCCAATCCCCAGGATCTGGCCTAAACTGTCAGTCAGATATCCCCCATGGGGTCCCAGATTGGAGAGGGTGCAGGCTGGCCTAAAGGGGCCCTCCAACCCATGTAAAAATTTTGTGCACCAGGTCTTTAGTATAAAGAATAAATGTCTAGATGAAGTTGGTGATTTTATATAAAAATATAGCAAAGTTTGAGAGCATTATGCTAAGTGTTATGAGACAGTTACAAAAAGACACATACTCTATGATTCCCCTTATATGAGGTACTGAGAGTAGTCACTTTCATAAAGACAGAACATAGAATGGTGTTTATCAGGGACTGGGCAGAAAAATAATAAACTTTTTAATGGGCCCAGGCTGGACAGCTCAATTGGTTAGAGCTTCATCCTGATACACCAAGGTTCCATGGTTGTGGGTTCGATCCCCAGTTGGGCATATATAAGAATCAAGCAATGAATGCATAATAAGTGGAACAACAAATCTCCCTGTCATTCTCTCTTTCAAATCAAGAAATAAGCCGGAACCGGTTTGGCTCAGTGGATAGTGCGTCGGCCTGTGGACTGAAAGGTCCCAGGTTCAATTCCGGTCTGGGGCATGTACGTTGGCTGCGGGCACATCTCCAGTGTGGGGTGTGTAGGAGGCAGCTGATTGATGTCTCTCTCTCATCGATGTTTCTGACTCTCTATCCCTCTCCCTTCCTCTCTGTAAAAAAATCAATAAAATATATTTAAAAAAAAGAAAAGAAAGAAAAACACTCTACAGGCCTACCTCAAAAAAACAAGAAAAAATGGTAATAAATTATCTAACTCTACAACTTAAAATATTAGAAAGAGAGCAACAAGGAAAACTTAGAGTCAGCAAAAGAAAGGAGATTATAAATATCAGAGTGGAAATAAATGATATAAAGAAAAAATATACAAAAGATCAATGAAACCAAAAGCTGGTTGTTTGAAAGGATAAACAAGATTGATAAACCTCTAGCCAGGCTCACCAAGAAGCAAAAAGAGAAGACCCAAATAAACAAAATCAGAAATGAAAGAGGTGAAATAACAACAGACACCACAGAAATACAAAGGATTGTTAAAAAATACTATGAACAACTCTATTCCAACAAACTAGAGAATCTGGAGGAAATGGACATATTGCTAGAAAAATACAACCTCCCAAAACTCAATCTGGAAGAATCTAAACATCTCAATAGGCTGATAACTATGGAAGAAATTGAAGCAGTCATCAAAAAGCTTCCAGCAAACAAAGCCTGGGGCCAGACAGCTTCACAGGGGAGTTTTACCAAACATTCAAAGAATAACTAAAACCTATCCTCTTCAGACTGTTCCAAAGAAATTCAAGGGGAAGTAACACTTCCAAGCTCATTCTATGAAGCTAGTATCACCCTAATACCAAAACCAGATAAAGACAATACGATGAAAGAGAATTACAGGCCAATATCTCTCATGAACATAGATGCCAAAATCCTCAACAAAATTCTAGCAAATCAGATCTAGCATTACATCAGAAATATCAGACACCACAACCAAATATGGTTTATTCTGGGGATGCAAGGATGGTGCCATATCCACAAATCAATAATAAATTGAAAGATAAAAATCACATAGTCATATCAATTGATGCAGAAAAAGAATCTGAGAAAATCCAACACCCTTTTTTGATAAAAATCTGATCAAAGGGTGCATAAAGAGACCATATCTCAATAAAATAAAAGCCTTATATGACAAACCTACAGCCATCATCATCTCAATGGACAAAAACTAAAAAAAAAAAAATCACCTAAGAAAAAGAACAAGACAGAGGTACCAACTTTCACCACTCCTGTTTGATATAGTACTAGAATTGCTAGACATAGTGATCAGACAAGAAGAAGAAATAAAAGTTATCCAAATTAGAAAAGAAGAAGTAAGACTGTCATTATTCACAGATGACATAACACTATATATAGAATACCCTAAAGACTCCATCAAAAAATTATTAAAATTAATTTGGCAGGATACAAAATTAACACCCAGAAATCTATGACTTTTTTATACATCAATAATGAACTCACAGAAAGAGAAACTAAAAAAAAATAATCCCATTTACCATTGTACCAAAAAAATGAAGATACTTAGGAATAAACTTAACTAAGGAGGTAAAAGACCTGTACTCAGAAAACTACAAGACATTGAAAAAAGAGATAGAAGAAGACATAAACAAATGGAAGAACATACCGTGTTCATGGATTGGTAGAATCAACATCATTAAAATGTCCATACTACCCAAAGCAATGTATAGATTCAATGAACTCCCCATTAAAATACCACTGGCATGTTTCACAGGTCTAGAAGGAACTCTCCATAAATTTATCTGAAACAAAAAAAGACTCTGAATAGCTGCAGTAATCCTGAAAAAGAAGAACAAAGTAGGAGGGATCTTAATACTAGATATCAAGCTATATTACAAAGCCACTGTTCTCAAAACAGCCTGATACTGGCACAGGAACAGACATATAGACCAATGAACAGAACAGAGAATGCAGAAATCAACCCAAACAACTATGCTCAATTAATATTTGACAAAGGAGGCAAGAGCATACAATGGAGTCAAAACAATTTCTTCAATAAAGAAATTTTTTATTTGGAAAATCGGACAGATACATGCAAAATATGAAACTAGAACACTAATTTACACTATACCCAAAAATAAACTCAAAATGAATAAAGGACTTAAACATAAAATAGGAAATCATAAAAATAGTAGAGGAATCCACAGGCAGCAAAAATCTCATATATAAGCTGAAGCTATATGTTTACCAATACAGCTGCTAGAGCAATGGAAACTAAAGAGAAAATAAACAAATAGAATTACATCAAAATAAAAAGCCTCTGAACAGCAAAAGAAACCATCAACCAAACAAGAAGAAAGCCCACTAAATGAGAGAACATATTTTCCAATGTTATCCCACATAAGAGTTTAATTGCCAACATTTACAGGGAACTCATACAACTTAATAAAAGGAAGATAATCCAATAAAAAAAAATGGGCAACAGGCTTAAATAGATACATTTCAAAAGAGGACATACAGAAGGCGAAGAGACATGAAAACAAGCCAAAAGTCACTAATCATCTGAGAGATGCAAATCAAAATGACAATGAGGTACCATCTCACACCTTTCAGAATGGCTATCATCAACAAATCAACAAATGACAAGTGCTGCAGAGTATGTGGAGAAAAAGGAACCCTCATGCACTGCTGGTGCAACCACATTGGAGAACAGTATGGAGTTTCCTCAAAAATCTAAAAAATGGAACTCCCATTTGACCCCACCCAGAGATTCCACTTCTAAGAATATATCCCAAGAAACTAAAGACATCAATCAGAATATGTATGCACTCCTATGTTCATAGCAGCACCATTTACAATAGCTAAAATTTGGAAACAGCCTAAATGCCCATCAGCAAATGAGTGAATTAGAAAACTGTGGTACATCTACACAATGGAATACTATGCTGCTGTAAAAAGGAAGAAACTCCTACCAGTTGTAGTAGCATGGAGGGATCTGGAGAGCATTATGCTAAGCAAAATAAGTCAGTCAGAGAAAGATCAATATCACATGATTTCACTCATTTGTGGAATATTATGAACAACTTAAACTGATGAACAAAAACAGATCCAGAAACAGAGATGCATCAATCAGATCATCAAACCTCAGAGGGAACAGGGAGACATCAATCAAAGGACTTGTATGCATGCATATAAGCATACCCAATGGACACAGACATTAGGGATAGACACTAGGGGTGAGGGCATGAGTGCAGGGCTGTGGGGGAGGAGGCTGAGTATGGAATAAGGACACATATGTACTATCTCAATCAATAAAGAACAAAACTCACAGTAGACAAAAGAAATCAATCTCATTACAACTGCTAAAATATTATTTTAGCACCTATTGAGGTGTCTTCTATAAATTAGTTTGTTTATATTAAAACAAAATTTTTACCTCAATTCCTGAAATGGGTCAGCTCTTATGAGTGGTGTTTCCACTGAATGTTCAAAAAGAGCTCCTTCAGGTCCTAAACAAATAACAAATATTAAAATTAGTGACACATCAAACAGAATATTTAGACTATATACAAAAGCACAAGTAGGTTCTGATCTTTGTTGCTACATTTGTGCAGATGTTTGAAAAAAGAATAGGCATGCCTTGGCTAGTTGGCTCAGTTGTTTGGATCATTTCTCCATACAACGAAAGGTTTGGGGTTTGATTCCTGGTCAGGGCAAACATATAGGTTGTGGGTTTGATCCCCAGTTGAGATATGTATGAGTAACAACCAATCTCTGTCTCTCTATCTCTCTGTCTCTCTCTCTGTGTGTCTCTCTGTGTGTCTCTCTGTCTCTCTTTCTCTCTCTCTCTCTCTCTCTCTCTCTCTCTCTCTCTCTCTCTCTCTCTCTCTCTCTCTCTCCTCTCTCTCTCTCCCCTACCCTTTCTTCCTCTCTCTAAAATCTATAAAAACATATCCTCCCGCACCTTGAACCTTCAGGAGCGAGTGTGTGGAGGCTGGGTGTCCTCTGCAGTGCCCAAGAAAGCAGAGCTTTCTTCCTCTGAACCCCAGTGTGGGGTCAGACTTGCTCAAATCTCAGTATTTCTCCAGGATCAACCTACACCAGGATGGTGTGAAATACAGCACATTGACCTATCACCCAGCCACCTTCTGGTTCCAAGGTTACATCTCTTCACTGGACTGGTGAGAGGGTTATCAGTGTTTTGCTCCAGGTCCTACTTCCATCCGTGTGTTTGAATCCTTCCTTTATGATGGACTACTCCCTGGCTGTGGTCCTCACTCTCCAGGGTCATGGGGCCTCCGGCAAGTTGTTACTATGTTCAAAAGAATCCATTGCAAAAATCTCCCAAGACAGGCCATTTGACACTATCAGCTTTCACCTTTGCTGGGATTTGTTATTTCAACTATCATAATGGGGGCATCGGCAAAGTTGTTGCCACGCTGTGGAAGCTCTGACCTTCTTGACTTAATACCTGGAAAATTGATTGTACACCTCTTTGCCTCTGCTCTGTCATGCCATTCATCTCACAATAAGAAGAAAATAACCGAGCAGTCCACTGGTGAGATAAACTTTTTCTAACCACCTGGCTAATTTTAGAATTTAATCTTGTGAGGAAAAGGTTTAAGAGGAATTATATCCAAGATATTGTGAGATTGAGTTAGTTTCACATTCTGGCAAGTGAATGAGGTTGTCCTCCAGTTTCTTACAAGACTCACAATATAACTGAACATTATATGTGAACTATCGCATTTTAATTTACCAAACTCTTAAAGGGAATTAAGCTTTATTACTCTTAATACCTAAATAAACATCTATATTTGCCATGGGAGTTATGAAGAAAGGGAAAAACTATCTATATAATAAAAAGCCAGTGATCATAAGCATAATGACTAGAATGACCACTCAATCAGTCACTATGAGGTGGGGGGCCAGCAAAGGGAACTGGGTGGCTGGCAGTGACAGTGGGGCGGGACTGATGAGAAGAACCCGCTAGCTGGCAAGGGCAGCGGGGCAGGACCCAGGGCCAGGTGGCTTATGGAGGCAGGATAGTGGAACAAGGGCTAGTGGGGGGAATCAGATGGCTGGCAGTGGAGGCAGGGTGGGACTTGGGGCTGGTGAGGGGAACCGAGTAGCCGGCAGGACCAGGGACTGGGGGGGTTGGGTGGATCACAGGCTAGGTTTCAGGACACTACCTACACACGTTTTCGTGTGCTGAGCCTCTAACTCATAAGTAAAGACTTCAGCAGGTTGGCCAGCATTTAATGTTTGAAAACTTCCCCACTTTGTGCAGATAATATCAGTCACTGATGGTTATATGTCTTTGGGAAACTTTAAAGTTAGGAAATGCTAATATTTCACATTACTAATTTCTAAATCCTGGGAAAAAGACCCTAGAGAACTTCTGAATAAAGAGAAGTTCCAGGCAGGGAAGAAGTACCCATGTAGAGGTATCAAAATATTACATATTCTAAACTGAGACTTACTCCTCAAGTGTGTTCATTTTACTTGTCCCAAAATAATATCCACAAAATAAAAAATTAAATAATAAATTGTTATTTTTCCCACTATGAGAATCTTTAATGTGAAATGTATTCTATGAAAATACAGGGTTTTCTTTTCAAGTTCTATAATAAAAATAACATATCAAAAAATTATATCCTTCAGTGTGGATTAAAAAAATAGGCACAACTGCTCTCTTGCTTTTCTAAGGATACCACAATTTCAGGAAGTTTCTATAGAAATATGCTTTAAACCAATGAAAAATATGCAGGCTTATTATTATTACTTTAATCCTTATCCCATATGTTTATTGATTTTAGAAAGAGGAGGAGAAAGAGAAATATCTATGTGAGAGAGAAACATTGATCAGTTGCTTCATGTATGCATTCCGACCAGAATCAAAATTGCAACACAGTTATGTGCTCTGACCAGGAATCAAACCCACAACCTTTCAGTGTCCCAGGAAATGCTCCAATTAACTAAGCCATCTGGCCAGGGCTGCAGGCTTATTTTAAATGTGGGAAGCAATATAAGCCTTCAATTGAAAAAGAAATAATTACAGTCGAAAACTGCATGTCTATATTTTTTAGGTAATAGTCATTTGACTCACTCTCTAAATTTGATGTGTAAAAATTGTGTCTTGTGTGATTTGTTACTTAAAGCACATTAAGAAATTAGAGAAAAAGCAAAAATTTTAAATGTTGAAAATTGGGATTTCTTATTTTCTTATTTCTAGGAATCAGTATATTCTCTGATGTTTCACTAGTCTGAGAATTGAATTATACACAAGACATGGTGTGAGTGGAGGCAAAGAGATGCAAAGATGACAATGACATGTTCTTTGATATACCTAATTGGTTTAATATTCAGAACTTTACAGGGCAGGTGAGATTATTTTACTGAGGAGGAAACTGAGGAACAGAAAGGTTTATTTAAGTTTCTTAAAAATTACACAATTAAAGGGCAGGACTGTGATTTGAATTCAAAACCCACACTTTTAATCTATTTGCTATAGGGTTTATCATACATAATTAACAAATACTGTGTAATAGAAAGTAATGTGCCAGTAGGAGTGTGCAACTAAGTTATTTTGGGTGTCATCAGCAGGGGAACATTACTTTAAAGCAGAAAAGACTTTCTATAATAAAATGAAGTTGCCCTGAACCTTAAAATAAATAGACATTTGTAACTATACGGAGGTGATGGACAATAATTTTCAAGAAAAGCAGTAATGCAGGACCAGGAAAATGTGACCAGAAATAAGCTTTAAACCAATTAAAAATATGCAGGCTTATTATTATTATTTTCATATAGGAATGAATGAATAATCAAATTACTAGAAAAATAAAAAAATTCAACATGGAAATACTTAAAACTAGAGGCCTGGTGCACGAATTCATTCACAGGTGGAGTCCCTTTGGGTGGCCTGCAGGAATCGGGTCAAAATCCACAGTCCAACGCCACCTGCAACTCCTACCTGCCACTCCCACTCATCCTGGCCCCAGTGTGCCTGCTGCAGGCTTGTGCCAAATCATTTCTGATCAGAAGAGGCTCACACTGCTACAGCAGTGCTTCCCAGCTATGAGCCCTGTGTCTGATGCCCTGCCAAGGAGAGTGGCATGCAGAATGGGGCTGAAACCAGCACTCCAACACACCCCAAGGGGTCCCAGATTGCGAGAGGGCACAGGTCAGGCTGAGGGACCCAACCAATGCACGATCAGGCTGGGGAGGGACCGTAGGAGGGCTCTAGGACATGTCCAGCCCATCTCACTCAGTCCGATCAGCCAGACCCCAGCAGCAAGCTAACCTACCAGTCAGAGCATCTTCCCCTGCTAGTCAGTGCACATCATAGCGACTGGTTGACCAGTTGACTGTCTGCTCCCTGGTGGTCAGTGCATATCATAGTGAGCAATTGATCAGCCTTAGCATATCATTAGCATATTACACTTTTATTGGTTGTTCTGTTGTTCTGCCATTTAGTCTATTACCCTTTTTTTACCTAAACTAATAAAGGGGTAATATGCTAATTAGACCAGATAGACCGGATGTCCTTCCAGACAGTGCCACAGTGGTGGGGCCAAGGCAGAGGCAGTTAGAGCAATTAGGCCTGCAGGGGAAAGCAATTAGGGGTGGTCAGGCTGGCAGAGGAGCAGTTAGGGGCATCAGGCAGGAAAGTAGAGGCAGTTAGGATCAATCAGGCAGGAAGGCAAAGTGGTTAGGGGTGATCAGGGAGGCAGGCAGGTGAATGGTTAGGAAACAGCAGTCCTGGATTACAAGAGGGATATCAGTTTAGACCCAATCCCATAATCAGACATCCCCCAAGGGGTCCCAGATTGGAGAAGGTGCAGGCTGGGCTGAGGGATCCCCCATGTACAAATTTCATGCACAAGGCCTCTAGTATAGGATATTGTAGGCATACACACAGATTTAAGTAACACCACTTTGCCTATACATACTCATCATGATTTACCTAGGCCTTTCCTGAACTATGCCTCATTCTTAGGGTTCACCCCTGGCTTAGACCTCACCTCTATTTTAGGATCTGCCCCTGGTTTAGGTCCCTCTCCAGACTTAGGGTCTGCAGCTGCAAAAAAACTTGTTCCTCTCCCTCTTGGTTCCAAAAAGAGTTCAGTATATATTTTCAAATTGTGCAGAATTTCCTCTTTAGGGAATACTGAAAATGATTTAAATGTTTATTTTTTAATTTACTCATGTACTAGTTTTGATACTTACCATTGAAAACCTGATGCAAGTTTCCTACACACCAAGTTGAGGAAAGGTCTTGTCAGCAGTCTTTCCTGATTTAACAGTTCACATTTTCTCCACAACAATACTATCTGTATTAGTTTTTTCATAATTATTGCTTCTCTAGTAATTTTGTTTAAATATAAAAACATAACAAATGCACACATTCTCATTCAATAAATAATATTAAGTGGCAAATAAGTAAAATAGAATTAAATTATCAAAATATGAAAATTCAAAATAAATCAGGTTTGGTAACATGATCAACACAAAAACTGTAATCAGCTGAAATAAAGGAACACAAAAACAAAGGCTAACATTGTATGAAAATAACTTTATAATTCATGCAAATTATATTTGGGTAAGAACAGAACCTCATGCATGTTTTAATATAACACACTCCTTAAAATACCACCTAAATGTCTGGCTGGCATGGATCAGTGGTTGATTGTCAATCTGTGAACCAGGAGGGTATGGTTCAATTCCCAGTCAGGGCGAATGTAGGGTTGCAGGTTCAATCCTTGGTGTGGGGCATGCAGAAGGCAGCTGATCAATGATTCCCTCATCATTAATGTTTCTATCTCTCTCTTCCTCTCCTTTCTTCTCTGAAATAAAAAAATAATAAATACTACCTAAGCAAACCTTAATGATAATGGTGACCATTTTGTAACGGAAGACTATTTTAAGCATCTTTTGTAAAACAAATCAACTATAATATATTTTAATTTAAATTTTTATTTTTATTTTAATATAGCTTCAATTCTTTTTCCTCTAAGAAGTGTAAGTATTGTAATAGTGCCAGTGAGACTATTTACAAGAAAATATAACTCCATAATTAGATTTAAATGCATGCCAATTACCTTCTAATGACCAGAGTCAATGATAAAGGGACCTAATAATGACAATATACTGTTTGCAAACATAAAGTTCTCAAACTAATATGCATTACTTTCTAATAAGAGGAACAATTTCTCTATCATTGAAATTGTAAATGCCCAAATTATATAAACTTCATTATGTCATTACTCTAGCCTCAAAGTAAATATGCCTTGGAACTTACTTACATATAATAAAATAGATGTTTCCTAAATGGTTTCAGAAAATATTTCTCAGTAAATGATTGTTGATCTTCAATTAATTATATTTCTTTATGTTTTTACTCATATTTAATATCCCTAACCAAGACTATATATAAAAATATAAATGATGTAACATCTGCTCCATTTGGAAAGTAGAGCATATTATTTGAAATTATATAAATTATAGTAAGGGGGAAAATTCCACTATAAAATTTTGTTACATAAATCATTTAGTAAAATGACCTTGTCTAATATTACCCTGTATAAATGTTATATAATCAAGAAACTGTGATAAAACAGACCAAAAAAACCCAGGCTTATAATATTAACCATTTTTAAGAATATATCACCAAGATTAGACATGGTAAATGATATGGTCATTTCTACTATCAGTAGTATTTGAATGATACCATTCTTTTCTGGATCCTACAATTTATGATGAATGATACTCATGTGAGGAACTTTAGTCAGATTTTGATACAAGATGGATTGAAATAGTGGTAAAACAGTTGAAAAGTTTATGGGGTAGAGCCCAGAAATCATGGAGGTCATGGACAGAGCCCAAAATCTGGAAGGGAAATTGTTCCAAATTGCTCCATTTTTTCTAACATACTGCTACTTCTGGATTCTTCGTTTACAGAAATGCACAGAGTTCATTAATACCTCTGTTTCAAACAGTGAATAATATGTACCCAGATATATATTTGATTTTTGAATTTATACTGATAACTATTTATTAATTCCACATATCCATTGAGTATTTATAAACTGAAATGGGCATTTTGAATAGGGAAAAAAATTCTGTTGCCCCCCTTTACAGTCAAACTACCATACAATGTCTGTACTGCCTCCTATTCTATTCACTCTGCCACCACTACAAACTGTCCTTTTCTTAAAACTCCAATGAAAATGCTCCTGTTAATATAATAATGATATCCATGATAATAAATCCAAGGGTCCTCACCTTTCCTAGATCTCAAATTCTGGGAACACAGTGTCTCTCTTGGTACTAGGAAAAAAGGCCGTTGTGACATTCCTCCCACCATATTGTATGTCAAAAACTCTCTGTTGGTGTCTACTCTCTCTTAACATGAGCTCTAATGTTGGCATCTCTGAGTTCACTTGATTGATGATGTCCTCATATGTATCTCTATACTAGATTGCTGCTCTGAACAATAGGTACCTCACTTATCCAATAGCAGGCTTAATATATTCACTTGGCTCATTCACAGCTATCTTCAATTTAAATATCTAAAACATTAACTATTTGTTTTCTCTGCCTTACAAATGTATTCTTCTCCTCTTCAATCATCTCCATTACCCAGAGAGTAATGACATCATCCAGATTGAAACATAATCTTTTCATCTTTGATTCCCTCTCTGGATGCCTGACACCCATTTGATTTATGTGTCTCTATATGTTAATTCTTAGTTTGAAGTCATTAGCTTCCCTCTATGACCATCTAGGCCAACTCAACATCATTTGTTGCCTGTCCTCTATCTCCCATTGGATCTTACTGCTTCCATTCTTCTCTCTAAACAATATATTCTCCCTCACAATGGTCATATTGATCTTGAAATGTATAATAAGCCAAGGAGCACCATGTTCCAAACAACCCAATGTCTTTCCTTTATCCTAAAACAAAATCTAGCCTCTTTTTTGTTTCTTTGTTTATTTTTAATTAATTTATTTTTATTTTTATTTTTTAAATTAAATATTTATTATTCAGATTATTACATTTGGTTCTCTTTTTTACCCCTCCATAGCACCCCTCCACCCAGCTCCCACCCTTTCCTCTGCCCTTATCTCCCTCCCATTGATCTCATCCATAGGTGTATGATTTTTATTCAGTCTCTCCCTGTACACCTTTCACCCCTTTATCCCTGAGAATTATCAGGCCACTCACTTTCTGTGCTCCTGATTCTATTATATTCACCAGTTTATTCTGTTGATCAAATTTTTAATTCACTTAATTTTTAGATTCACTTATTGATAGATATGTATTTGTTGTTCATAATTTTTTGGCTTTTACCTTTTTCTTCTTCCTCTTCTAAAAGAGTACCTTTCAGCATTTCATATAATACTGGTTTGGAGTTGATGAACTCCTTTAGCTTTTTCTTATCTGTGAAGCTCTTTATCTTCCCTTCAATTCTGAGTGTTAGCTTTGCTGGATAGATTTTTCTTGGTTGTAGGTTCTTGCTATTCATCACGTTGAATATTTCTTGCACTCCCGTCTGGCCTGCATAGTTTCTGTTGAGAAATCAGCTGACAGTCGTATGGATGCTCCCTTGTAGGTAATGAACTGTTTTTCTCTTGCTGCTTTTAATATTCTCTCTTTGTCTTTTGCTCTTGGTATTTTAATTATGATGTGTCTTGGTGTGGTCCTCTTTGGATTCCTTTTATATGGGGTTCTGTGTGCTTCCTGGACTTGTAAGTCTATTTCTTTTACCAGATGTGGGAAG
>PVJN01002288.1:69022-108895 GCA_004026805.1 Lasiurus borealis | reverse complement strand
TCCACAATTCTGATATTGGTATGCTTGAAGCTGTCCCAGAGTCTCCTTACATTATCTTCACATATTTGGATTCTTTTCTCTTCTTGCTTTTCCAGTTGAGTGTTTTCTGATTCTTTATATTTCAAATTTTTGACTTGATTCTTGCCTTTCTCTAGTCTGCTGTTAGGACTCTGTATAATATTTTTTATTTCAGTCAGTGAATGTTTAATTTCATCTCCTCTTGGCTCTCGCCAAGTTTATCCAACTTTTCTAGCATATTCTTGAAAAACCTTATAAGCGTGGTTTTGAACTCTATATCCAGTCATTTTTTCCCCTCCATTTCTTTTGTTTGTGATCCCTTCCCTTGTCTCGGCATTTTCACTATGTCGGGGAAACTTCTCTGTTGAATTCAGCCTTATGATACCAGACTTGCAAAACCGAAGAAGCCTCTGTTGAGCTTGGGATGGGTGGAGTCTCAGGGCTTAAGGCACTGCCTTGCCTTCCAGTCAGCCCCGCCCTCCAAGGCCCCTGAGTCTCATGTGACTGGGTAATCGCTGGAGTGGTCCTTGTGCGTGCTCGCCCGCAGTGCCTCTAGACCGCTGTCTTTCCAGCTCCCCTGCGCACCAGAACCACACGAGTCTAGGTCTCCAGGGTTTTGCCTGAAACAGGGACTTAATGGACTGAGAAGTGGCACAGTTGGGAGGGTTTGTCTCCCGCCCACTTGAGAAAGCCAGCGGCACAATCAGCAATCTGTCCTCTGTGCGCAGTGCAGTGCGCGACCAGACCTCTGACCTTTTGCGACTCCCCTAAATTTCTGTGCACCTCTCCCTTTTCACAGTCCAAACTCCCCCCATATGAGTTTCGGCTGGACCTGGGGTTTAGTGTCGTAAGATAAGGGGTTCAATGCCTTTGGGAGTCTCCGTTTCCCACCTGCCAGAGAAAGCCAGCCAGGTACTCGGGCACCCGCTCTCTTAGTGCACGCGTCTCCATACCTCACCTTTTTGCAGCTCCTCTGGGTTTCTGTGAGACCCTCTCTTTCCTTCTAGCTGTAGAACTCACAGCCAGCTTTCCTGTGGTTCTGGATGATATCCGTTCTGTCCTTTAGTTGTAGTTTTGAAATTGTTGTGCAAGGCAGCAGTGTAGGTGTTTACCTATGCCGCCTTCTTGGATTCTCCAAAACCTAGCCTCTTATAGGGGCCTACAAGTCCCTGAATAATCTGGTCTCTTTGTATCTCCTTTTACACCAATAAGTCTGACTTATTTCAGACTCAAATTTAATTAGATTAAAAGATTAAAATTATGAAATAATGTGACCCAGAAAAACCCAAAGAGAACAATTATCAAAACAAATGTGAATGTCTTAAAACTCCTCACTAAAAATAAAAGTTTATTAGATTGGGTTAAAAAATAAATCATAGTTAACTGCCAATTATAAGAGCAATACAAGTAATTTAATAAGAGGTGAATTTTGTCTGGCAGGTTAACTTAAAGAGGCTAGAGCACCAAAGGCCATTAAGATTCTCTTGTTGGAAGTCATTTACAGGTAAGTGATGCTTGGAATTGATGGAACTATTATGCAACTAAAGGGCATGTCAACATATTTGAAGAGAAGCAAAGCTGGAGTGAAATTTTACTGGGCCAGTGAATTAGTCAACCTAGCTGACTTCTAGACTTCTCATATGAGGTAATTATGTCCTTATAGCTTAAGCCATTTTTAATTTGGTCTTTTATTCCTTTCAGCTGAAAGATTTTTAACTGATGGAATAGGCCATCAACTGTCCATAGAGCTGCATCAACAAATGTTCAGAGATACAAGTACTGAAAATATGGCTTAAATTGTATGGTGACTTATAAGCACCTTCTAGATATCTGCCTTCACGTATTTTTAAGATACCTGGACTTATCATTGTTTATATTTATGTCTTCAGTTTTAAATTCTATTTTTCAACTCTTCTTTGTCAATGGCATTGCAGGTGATTCAAGCATTTCTACACCATCACTTTTCACTTTATGTAATCCTGCTTAAAGAAAGGTAAAAATAAATTGGCTTATCCCTCGATCTTGTTTTCTTCATTAGTGATAAGAAAATGGATCCTATTACAGGATCCTATTTCCCATACTAAACATTGGGGAATGGACCCAGCCTAGCAAATAATTGCCAAGGAACTAAAATACATTTGGGGCAGTCAACTAACAATTTATCATCTGCCAAAAGTGAGTCCTGGCGATGAAATAGAATTTTTTTTTAAGATGACATTTAGATACTATTTCAATAATGTGTTCTGTAACTGGGGTTAGTAAAACAGGCATGCTAATTTTGGTTACTTGGTTACCAATTCTATTTATAGGGAGGAAAATAAGACTGCTTAAAAGCCTACGTCAATTTCTAAGTTGGTCAAATTGTTTAATCTCCATAATTTTGATTTAAAAATGATTCTTCAGTTTCCCAGTTATTTAATGTCTATATAAAAATGGCTTAAGAGTTAGAGATTTCATTTTATTCTTTGAGTACTTAAGACAAAGGTAATGGCAAGAAGACAGTTCTTTATCTGAGTCAAGAACAAAATTTAATGCAAGTCAGAAATTTGGAGTGTACCACCTTAAAAAAAGAGTCACTTCATTTATCCCCTTAGATTCCATGCTTGGGGCAGTTGTTTAAGTAACTAGAAGGGAGAAAAGTGAAGAAAATCATTTAATTCTCTTTCCCATCCTCCAGAGTGAAGCTGGGTATTTGTTTCTTCTCTTATCACTCTTCTTTCCTTGCCTGATACAATAAACTCGAAAGGTACTTAGAGTCAGTACATTTAAAACAGGAACCAAGCTTTTACAGTTAGTGGTTAAAAAAAACCTCAGTTGGAATTTACTTAGAAAAATTAAAGTTTATCATATGTAATACTTTAATCAATAAAAAATTTTAAAGAATAATAATATTGTAATAGCTATGTACAGGCCAGGGCAGGTACTTGAAATATCAGGGAATCACTCTGTAAAGTATATGATTGTCTAACCACTATGTTGTACACCTGAAACTAATACAGAATAATATTGAATGTGAACTATAATTGAAAAGAAATTGGAAAATTGTATTCTATATATAAAAAGGTAATATGCAAATTAACCCTCATGCCCTCCTACAAGACAGACACCCTCATTGGTCAAAGATGGCTGCCACAAGATGGCCAGCAGAGGAGGGTAGTTGTGGGCAATCAAGCCAGCAGTGGATGGCAGTTAGGGGCAAGCAGGCCAGCAGAGGAGGGCAGCTGGGGGCAACTGGGCCTGCAAGGGAGGGGAGGCGGGGGGCAGGGGGTGGGGGGCGGAGGGACCGGGCTGGCAATGGAGGGCAGTGGGGGGTTACTGGGCCACCAGGGGAGGGTAGTTGGGGGCAATCAGGCCAGCAGGGAAGCAATTGTCAATAAGGCTGGCAGGGGAGTGGTTAAGGGGTAATCAGGCTGGCAGGTAGGTGAGCAGTTGGGGACCAGCAGTCCTGAATTGTGAGAGGTATGTTTGAATGCCGGTTTAGGCCCAATTTCACAGTCAGACATCCCCTGAGGGGTCCCATATTGGAGAGGGTGCAGACTGGGCTGAGGGACACACACCCCCAGTGAACTAATTTGGTACACTGGGCCTCTAGTGTTATATGTTTTTCATCACAATTTAAGAAAGGAAAGTAAAAAAGAAAAATTAAAGTTTATGAAAAAAAAACTTTAAATATATATTTTTATTGATTTCAGAGAAGGGAGAGGAAGAGAAAGATAGAAATATCAATGATAAGAATCACTGATAGGCTGCCTCCTACTGTACACCCCCCCACTGGGGATCAAGCCCACAACCTGGGCATGTGCCCTTGACCAGAATTGAATCTGGGACCCTTCAGTCCACTGGCTGATGCTCTATGCACTGAGCCAAGCCAGCTAGGGCTGAAAATATTCTTATTGTATTTTATATTTCACAGACATTAGTCATCGTTGTAACAGCTATAAAATTATCCTATATAATAAAAGCCTAAAATGCAAATCAATCAAATGATGGAATGACCAGTTGCTATGATGGGCACTGACCACCAGGGGGTAGACGCTTAATGCAGGAGCTTCTCCCAGCCCACAGGTCCCAGGCTAGCCAAGATGGGTGCCAGCGGGGGCTCCCCCCGATTTCCCTGCCAGTTGCCCCACAGATTGGCCCTGATTGCTAGCCAGGCCTAGGGACCCTTCCTGTGTACAAATTTCATGCACTAGGTCTCTAGTATGAAATAAAGAATCAAAAATTTTGTTTATGGTGCAATTTTTCTAATACAGTTAAAATTGTGTAATTGCTGTATTAGTTTTCTATTTCTATTATATAAATTACGACAAACTCAGCAGCTTAAGACAATAGATATCTGTGAGCTTTCACTTCTGTAGGTCAAAGGTCCTGCCCAGTGGGTTTGTTTAGTGTTTATGCTTGGGTTACATAAAGCCAAAATCCAGCTGTCAACCGGGCAGGACTCTTTCTGGAGGCTCTGGGCAAGAATCTGCTTCCAAACTTAGGTTGCTGGCAAGCCACAGTTCCTCATGGTTTATTGGGAGAGGTCCTGTTTTCTTGCTGTCAGATAAGGGTCTCTCTAAGCTTCTAGATTCCACCAAATTCCTATCACATGGTCCCCTCCATTTTCATATAACAACAGAGCAACAAATCCTTCTTGTACTTTCATTTCCTCTGACTTCTCCTTCTACTACCAGCCAAAGAAAACTCTCTGTTACAGAGCTCTCTTGAGATTAGATTAGGCCCACCCAGATAATTTTCCCTTTGCCTTATAAATAATGAAATCTATATAATAGAATTATATATAATCATATTTATAGATTTCATCTAAATGCGGAGATGAGGAAATTTTACAAGGGCAAAGGTCATTGGGAGTCATCTTTAGAATTCTGCCTATCACAGTGATACAATATGATATTATTCACCTAATATCTAACATTTGCAATAAAGCCATAAGAATAGTCAAATTGAGGGAATTGTCAGTCTTTCCTAGGGTGAATATTTTAATCTTATGATAGTAAAATTATTGATCTTTGAAGTACCTATCAGGTCATCATTTTTGTTCATTTTCATTTCTGCAGTTGCTGGCAAGTCTGACTTTTCAGGTCTTTTTTTGTTACTGGGTTTGTTAGAGTCTGGTATTTCTACATCATTTTGACTCTCAAAATCCTGCTCCTTTGTCAAGACTTGTCATTTAATTTCATAATCAATTTTTATTTGCTTTATTTGATTCTGTACAATGTCATCCATTCAATAAGAAATCACTGGGTAAAGATTCTTGAAGAGGTCCTATGAAACATTAAGGACAAAAAACTCACTCCAGGTCTACACTCACCTACTTTCTAAGACCAGCTCAAATTTATCTTTCCTGGAGAAAACTTCTTTAAACTACTCTTGTCTCTCCATTACTCTCCAACACAACTGATCCCTTTCTTTAGGCTCTCCCTGTAGCCCTTAGCCCAAACACCTGTTATAACCTTTAGAAGACTGTGTCTAACAAATTAATGGTTTATGTATCAGCTGAAAAATACACATCACCTAACAGGGAACGTATCTTATTTTGTACTATAGATATTTAGCTTACTAACACATTGTAAACATTAATTAAATGTTAATAAATTATAGAGAAATAATATAGGTTTAGAGTAGACCAGTGGTTCTCAACTAGAGGTGATTTTACCTCTTCCCCCATATCCTCTAAAAATAAATTTTGGCAATGCATGGAGCCATTTTTGTTGTCATAGCTCATGAGGGAGTGGGAGATAGAAATGCTACTGAACCTATGGATGAAGGTCAGTGATGTTGTTAAATGTCCTGCACTGCTCCCTACTCAAACCAAAAATATTCCTCAGCCCATAATGTTAATAGTATTAAGGTTGAGCTCTGGTCAGATAATTCATTTGGTTGAAGCCAACATCTGGTACACCAAAA
Source organism: Lasiurus borealis (assembly GCA_004026805.1). Taxonomy (NCBI): domain Eukaryota; kingdom Metazoa; phylum Chordata; class Mammalia; order Chiroptera; family Vespertilionidae; genus Lasiurus; species Lasiurus borealis. Next base: position 102,967 of record PVJN01002288.1, on the reverse strand, counting down.
AGATTGCAGGTTCAATTCCCAATTGGCGTGGGTATGAGAGGCAACCAACTGATATATCTATCTATCTATCTATCTATCTATCTATCTATCTATCTATCCATCTATCATCTATCTATCTCTATCTCTCCTTTCTCTCTCTAAAAATCATAAACATATCCTTGGATGAGGATTTCTTAAAAATCCACAGTGTTATGGTTGAGACCTAGGTATATACGTATATGGATCTGTGGATATAGAGAAAATAAGGAAAGAAGTTAGAATTGCAGAATTGTGGGATTTCTTGCATTTCTTTGATCATAAGTTGGAAAATTAACAAGAGTTAAATCCTGGATCAGAATTTTACTGTTCATATACTCAACACTCAATGGTATAAATGACAAAGAAAATATATACTAATAGTAGTTTCAGATGCAATACATTTGATTAGTTTCAGTGGAGGAAAGAGGAGTTTGGAAGAAATTTGTGCTTGAGACAAAAAAAATAATACATAAATAAACCTATGAAAGAGAAGAAGAATATGACATATTTAAAAAGGGTAACTTAAATGTGTGTGTCACATAGTGTGTCTATATTCTGCTAACATGAAGCTTCTCTCATTGACTCTAGTCAAATTAATGTAGGACAGAGATTCTCAGCATGTGGTCCTTAACATCAGCTAAGAAAGGCAGAATCTCATGTCCCATTTCAGACCTACTGAATCAGAAACTCTGGGGTTGAAGCTCAGCAATATATATTTTAACAAGCCCTACAGGTAATACTGGTATATGCATGTAGATAATAAATAACTGTATATTAATTTTTCTCACCAGTTCTACTAATTGATGCTATGGCTTGGAAGGAGCTCTGCGCTGGGAAAAAGTTCATTTCACTGATGTCTTATGTAGGATGGCTTGGGTTTGAAGCAACCAAAACTGTTTCTTAGGCTATTTGTGCTACATATTTTATTACCCTGCAGTGCAATAATACTCTACTAAGACTTTTGCTGTCCTTCGCATACATTAATCCATCAACACTAGTACAGTGGACATTATAAATCCACTTCTAAAAGTGAGAAAACAACCAAAGCAGAATAAGTAAATTGCCTGCAATCATGCAGCTAGTAATTGTTCAGATGGGACTAGAAGCTAGATCTTCAAAGCCAATATTCTCTGTACTGCACAACAGTGATTTCTGATAACTAAGAGACTTGAGAAACCTGGCCACTTTTTTTTTTTTTAACTAGGCAATACTCAATTTCCTAGTGTTTTTTTTATTTTAGTAAGAAAAAGACCCTACTGCCTTATAGTATTCTGCAATGTAAGTTATGTTTAATCATTTGTTTTGTTAGGAATTATATATAATACAAAACTTCATGTTAGAGTTGATTTATTTTTCTTTTTTTAGTGTATTTCTTAAGTCAGGGAACATTATTTTTTTCATTTATGAGTATTTAAAATAATATATGAGAAAATGAAATTGCTATTGCTTTTCCTAACATTTTATAAATGCTATCCTGTATACTAAAAATAGTTTTGGGTTCAATTCCCTGTCAGGGCACATACCTAGGTTGCTAATTTGATCCCCAGTCAGGGCAGATGCAACCAATGTCTTTGTCTCTGTCTCTCTCTCTTTCTCTCATCCCCCCCCCCTTTCTATCTCTCTCTCTCTCTCCCCCTTTCTCTCTTTAAAAAAATCAATAAACATTTCCTCAGGTGAGAATTAAAACAAAAAAAAAAGTCCTGGGATGAATTAAACTAGTGTTTGCCTTTGCATGCCTTCTAGTCTTTACAGAAGCTCAGCAAGTAAATTTAGAACATGTTGTGAAGAGTTTTAAAAATAAAATTTCTTCTTTTCAGTCCTTAAAAATGAATCATAGCAGAACCCCTCCTTATATTTACTTCAAATAAAGAAAGGTTTTGTAAAATAATAAGGAACCCAAGTACCCCACATAATGAAAACAAAAGACTTGGAAGAAGGTTCTTTTGCAAAAGTCACCTTTAATATTGTGCGGATGATAGAGAAATTTATGATAAGCTTTTGGGTTACACCAGTAGAGAGAGATAAAGGGTAACAATGTGGTGGAAGGAAAGAGTGGGTAAAGTATTTCATTCTTCTATGAGGATACCAAAGACTTTCCAAAGAAATGCCATGAAGAAGAGTCAACAAATTCAAATTATTTTTTTCTTATTTGCTTGAAAGAGTAAATATGCCCAAAGTATAATTTGCTTTTGCAGATGCCCAATCCATGGGATATTGTTTGTTTTTCTCAAGAGTTGCTACAGATGAATGGATAAAGAAGAAGTGATGTAGAATACTATTCAGCCTTTAAAAAGAAGAAAATCTTGTCATTTGCAACAACGTAGCTGGACCTTGAGGCCATTGTGCTAAGTGAAATGTTAGAAACCCAGAATCATTATGATCTCACTTATAAGTGGAATTCAAACAAGCAAACAAAAAAACTAAGTATAGATACTGAGAAAAGATTGGTAGTTGCAAGAGGGAAGGGAGTGTGGGATGGCAAAATGGGTGAAGGAAATAAAAAGATACAGGAAGGAGGAAAATGGCTGCAGACAAGAAGGCAGACTGCAAGATAGTATTGAGTGAGAGAACGAAAGGAGAATATGTGGACGTATGAAGAGTGTATATTGTGGGTGAGGGACAGCTATACTCTAAGGGATTGTTGTGGACTACCAGACCAGGCTCCCATGACCAGGCAGCCTTCCCTGCTGCTGAAATCTCTCCAGGTGCAACCAGCCCTGCCACAGAGACCACACCATCTTGAAGGCGAGAGTGGCTGTTATCAACACCCAGAGACCAGCTGTGAACCGAGGAACACCAGATCTCAAGCAGCACAAAAACCTATTCATGGAAAGGTCAGATTTTGCCTAGGGAAAGGTAAGGTCTGCGATCCAGGCAGGAGAGAGAAATACATGAATGTGATTTAGAGATTTGGGAGAAGTCTGTGCCCCACAAAAATCTGTGGCCATTGGGGGTAGCATGATCCGCAAATGTGGAAGGAGATCTGCAGGGCTGCTTGCAGAAGGGAACTCTAAAAACAAACCCACAACTGGACTGGGTGCAAAAAATCAACCTGAAATTTTACCAATGTGCCAGGGGGAAAGATTGCACACACTTGCGCATAGCACCAGAGGGTAATAGTCACGAGTTCGAACACTTACTCAGGCTCTTTTTTCCTGTTTAAATCCTTGTTTTTGATTACTAAGCCCAGTACATAAGATCACCCAATTGGGGACACTCTAAGAGACTGCAAGGGAAAGTTGTTTCTGGAACCTGGGGATCAGAGGGGAGAATAACGATAAAAAAAAAAACAACTCTGGGACAGTTCATTCTCCCAAACCAGTATTAAGTCCAACAGGGAAAAAAATCTAAATATTGTCTAGAGAGGACTTATAGTCCCAGAGGTAAATCCAGAAACACTACTACCCAGGGGTTGAATAACAAATTGAGTCCTGTGTAAACACAAATAAAGGAATACTGCCTGTTTGAAAATTAGGGCTGTGGCTTACAACACAGAGGAGCAGTGGAACACAGGGACTTTCAATACTGTCCTGACTACCTACAAGAAACAGGCATGCCAAACAGAATAGTAGAGGAAATGAATGACCTTCACTACTGTACATTTTTATTTTTTATCTTTTCTTAAAAAAACTATTTTTCTTTTTTTCTCACTTGATTTTACCTTTTTAATTATTATATTTTTATTTTTAATCAGTATTATTATTACTATTTTACCTTTTTTAAAAAAGTGTCATTTCATTTTATTTTATTTTGGGATTAGTGTTCTACATTCCATTTTCCTTTAGCGGCATTGTACGGTCTCAACTTTGCTTTTATTCCAACACACTTTTCCTCACTTTTCCCATTTTGTTGTCCTGTTTCTCTTACCCTATTTCCACTTTAGATTTTCTCTATTCTTTCTTTTTACTCCCTGTTAAAAATTCATCCTACTTATATATCAATTTTCTGATCCCCTGCTCTACATCCATACAGACCTCACTCTTCTCTTTCTTCATTATCCAATTTTTTTTCTCTCTTCCCTTTTTTTGTTTCTTTTTGTTGTTTTCTTATTTTGTTTTGTTTTGTTTTTTGTTATAGGTTTGTTTTATTTTCTTTTGTTTTGCTTTGCTTTGCTTTCTCTCTCATTGTTTTTTTCTTGATTGTTGATTAGATTGAATTTTTTGAGATTGGTTGTTTTTTGTGCTTGTTTGTGATACTTTGTGCTTGTTTGTTTTTTGTTTTTGTTTGTTTTTTGATTCTGTCTTTCCTTTTCTCACTTGTTATTGGTTGTTGTTTATAGCTTGCATTCATCACTGGTTTTTTGTTTGCATTTTTTGGATTAGTGGTTGTTCTATTAGAGTTTTCTCCCCATAGAAATAGTTTTTACCCCTTTTTTACTCTATTTCTCTCTTATTTTGTCCCTTTTCTGAATATAATTTTTGCACTCCTTTTTTTTCTTACTCCCTAATTCTCTTTTCTCTGATGGTCACCTTTATTTGGGGTTTTAGTAATGTGAAAACATTTGTGCTCAATGCATTGTGCCTTGTTGTGTTGCATTTTGTGCCTTTAAATCAATACATGACAGATATAACTACAAAATCAGACACTTGGAGAAGGCAGATCATGGGAAGACAAAAGACCAGCCCGCCAATGATAGAAAGGTAGGTATCATCAGAAAAGGAGGTAAATAAAATGGAGACAAGCAATATGTCAGAGAAAGAACTCAGAGAAATGGTCCTAAGGTGGCTGAAAAAATGAAAGAACGTCAACAATATGTGTAAAAACCAAGAAGAAATGAGAAAGAACCAAGAAGAAATGAAAAAAGGACATCGCTGCTATAAAGACTCAATATAAAGCATCAAGAGTACAGTAAAAGAAGCAGAGAACTATATCAGTGAGCTAGAAGACAAGGTAGGAAAAAATACACAAGCAAAGCAGCATCTAGAAAAAAAAAAGCTTAAAAAGCAGGAGGAGAGCTTAAGGGAACTTTGGGACAACACAAAATGAACCAACATCTTTATAATAGTGGTTCCAGAAAGCAAGAAAACTGATCAAGGAATAGAAAACCTATTTAAAGAAATATTCACAGAAAACTTCCCATCAGGAAGACAAAACCCCACACATATCCAAGAACCTCAAAGAGTCCCAAACAAAATGAACCCCAAAAGACTGACAACAAGGCAACACCAACAATAAAGCAAGAATCTTAAAAGTGGCCAGAGACAGAAAGTTACCTACAAAGAATCCCCCATCAGTCTAGCAACTCATTTCTCAACAGACACACATCAGGCAAGAAGGGAATGGAATGAAATATACAAAGTCATGCAAAGGAAGGGTCTAAATCCAAGAATATTGTACCCAGCAAGTCTATATATCAAAATTGAAGGTGAAATCAGGAGCTTCACAAGGATATAAAAGACCTGTATTCAGAAAACTACAGAACTACAACACGACCTGGTACAACACACCAGGCACTGAACAGAAATGTATTCACGATGTTAATAACCACAAATAAGGTGACCACCAATGAAAGACAAATCAGGGGTAAGCAGAGAAAGAAGAGAGAAATGAGGAATAAAAAAAAGAAAGAAGTGCCAAAATCAAATTGGGAGAAGGGAGGGGAAAAAAGTGGGTAAAAAAAAAGAAGGAGAAGAAGAAGGAAAGGGAAAGGAAAAAAAGTAAGAGAGAAAAGAAAGAGAATAAGAAAGAAAAAGGGAACAGATTATATATGTGAGGAGAAAACTCCCATAGAACAGCCACTAATCCCAACAAATGCCAGCAACCAGTACCTGGAGATTAATACAAACTACAAATAACAACTAATATCAAAGGAGCCAAGGGAAAACAGAGGTACAAAACAAAACAAATCAAAACAAAACAAACAAAAAGCAAAATAAAACAAGTAGGATGAGCAAAAACAATCTCACAAAAAGTATAAAAAATCGATATAATCACCATTCAGGCAAACAACAACAAAAGGACATAGAGAAAAACAATATTTTGGATAGTGAAGACAGAGAACAGAGAAGTTTGTATGGTCTTGGAGTAGGAGATTCAAAATTAGATATATAAGTGGGGTGAAATTTTAACCAGGTAAATAGAAAGAATAGGGAGAATCCAAAGTTGTAAAAGGGAAAGAGAAACAAGACAACAAAATGGGAAAGTTAGGAAGAGAGTGTTGGCATAAATGTTGAGTTGAGATAGGGTAAAATTATGCTAAAGAAAAGATGAAAATGGAATGTAGAACTCTAATCCCAAAGTAAAGAGAAAATGAAATGACACTTGTTTTTTTCCAAAAAGGTAATAGTAGTAGTAACAATACTAGTTGAAAATAAAAATGTAATAATTAAAAAGGTAAAAATCAATTGAGGAGAAAAGAGAAAAAAAATAGCTTTTTTAATTAAAATATGCAAATAAAAAAATAAACATTAAAAATTTTTTAAAAATTAAAAATAAAACAATAGAATTGGCAGTAGTGGAGGTCATTCACTTGCACTATTGTTTTGTTTGGCACTCCTGTTTCCCAGTCGGGATGGTATTGCAGTTCCCTGCTTTCCACTGCTGAGGTGTGTCTTAATCTCTTTATTCTTTGTGATTATGCTAAAGTCAATTTGTGAGTCATCCACTGGGTTGCAGTGTTTCGGAATTGACCTCGGAGAGTAAGTACAGGACCTCTCTAGCCTGTGATTAGATCCTGCTTACTCTGTGGTACTCAATAAAGGTTTGTGGGGTTGGGTTGCCCCAGAGCTGATTCTCTGATGGTTATTCTGCACTCCAATCCCCAAGTTCCAGAAAAACAACTTTCCCCTGCACTCTCTCAGGATGTCTCCAACTGCATGATCCTATGTATTGGGCTTAGTAATCAGAAGCCAGGGTCTGAAGAGGAAAGAGTGCAGTCTGTGCTCTCCCCCTTCCCTGCTCCTGTTTGAGCAGCTGGGACACTGTAATAGCTCCCAGACTGTCCTTCTGCCTCAGATCAAAATGGGTTGTTTTCTAGAGCTCCCCTTTTTTTTTTTTATCACTCTCTTTTTTTAAAAAAATCTTTATTATTCAGATTATTACATTTGTTTCTCTTTTTTTCTCCTCCATAGTTCCCCTCCACCCAGCTCCCACCCTTCCCTCTACCTTTACCTCCCTCCCATTGACCTCATCCATAGGTGTATGATTTTTGGCCAGTCTCTCCCTGTACACCCCTCCCCCTGAGAATTATCAGTCCACTCCCCTCCTCTGCTCCCCATTCTATTATATTCAACAGTTTATTCTGTTGATCAATTCTTCAATTCCCTTAATTTTCAGATTCACTTGTTGATAGATACATATTTGTTGTTCATAATTTTTTATCTTTTACCTTTTTCTTCTTCCTCTTCTAAAAGAGTACCTTTCTGCATTTCATATAATACTGGTTTGGATTTGATGAACTCCTTTAGCTTTTTCTTATCTGTGAAGCTCTTTATCTGCCCTTCAATTCTGAATGATAGCTTTGCTGGATAGAGTATTCTTGATTGTAGGTTCTTGCTATTCATCACTGAATATTTCTTGCCACTCCAATCTGGCCTGCATCATATCTGTTGAGAAATCAGCTGACAGTCGTATGGGTGCTCCCTTGTAGGTAATGAACTGTTTTTCTCTTGCTGCTTTTAATATTCTCTCTTTGTCTTTTGCTCTTGGTATTTTAATTATGATGTGTCTTGGTGTAGTCCTCTTTGGATTCCTTTTATATGGTGTTCTGTGTGCTTCCTGGACTTGTAAGTCTATTTCTTTTACCAGATGTGGGAAGTTTTCAGTCATTATTTCTTTAAGTAGGTTTTCAGTATCTTGCTCTCTCTCTTCTTCTGGCACCCCCATAATTCTGATGTTGGTACGCTTGAAGCTGTCCCAGAGGCTCCTTATATTATCTTCACATTTTTGTATTCTTTTCTCTTCTTACTTTTCCAGTTGAGTGTTTTCTGATTCTTTATATTTCAAATTTTTGACTTGATTCTTGCCTTTCTCTAGTCTGCTGTTAGGTCTCTGTACAATATTTATTAATTGAGTCAGTGTATGTTTAATTTTTAGTTGGTTCTTTTGCATCTCTAGTTGGTTCTTTTTCATCTCCTCTTTTTTAGAAGATTCTTGAAAAATCTTATAAGCGTGGTTTTGAACTCTATATCCAGTTGTTTTTTTCCCTCCATTTCTTTTGTTTGTGATCCCTTTCCTTGTCTTGGCATTTTCACTATGCCGGGAGAACTTCTGTGTTGGATTCAGTCTTATGATACCAGACTAGCAAAACCGCAGAAGCCTCTCTATTGAGCTTGGAATGGGTGGAGTCTCAGGGCTTAAGGGATCGCATTGCCTTCCAATCAGCCCCGCCCTCCACGGGCCCTGAGTCTCATGTGACTGGGTAATCGCTGGAGCAGTCCCTTGTGCGTGCCCGTTCTTGCAGTGCCTCTAGACTGCTGCCTTTCCAGCTCCCCCGTGCTCCGGGACCATATGAGTCTGAGTCCCCAGGGTTTCGCCCGAAACTGGGGTTTAGTGAAGTTAGAAGTGATGCAGTTGGGAGGGTCTATCTCCCACCCACTCATGAAAGCCAGCGGCACAATCAGAAGCCAGCCCTCTGCGCACAGTGCCGTGCGCGTTACCAGCCTTCTGATCTTTTGTAACTCCCCTAAATTTCCATACACCTCTCCTTTTTCACAGTCCAAACTCCCCCCGTATGAGTTTCAGCTGGATTTGGGGTTTAGTGTTGCAGGATAAGAGGTTCAATGCTGTTGAGAAACTCCATCTCCCTCCCACCAGAGAAAGCCAGCCAGGTTCTCCAGTACCCGCTCTCTCCTCACTCGCGTCTCCATACCTCAGCTTTTTGCAGCTCCTCTGGGTCTCTGTGAGCCCCTCTCTTTCCTTCTAGTTGTAGAATTTCCACTCAGCCAGCTTTCCTGTGGTTCTGGATGATTTATGTTTTGTCTTTTAGTTGGAGTTTTGAAATTGTTGTGCTAGGCAGCAGTGTGTTTACCTATACCACCATCTTGGATTTCCACCTCCCTTCGGTTAATAGCTCTGAGAGCCCCCTTCCACATTTAGGGATCATGCCCTGTCCCACATCAACGGATTTCCCTTAGGAGCATCTTTCCCCCGGTCCAGTTCCAACAGAGTGCCTGTCTCTCTGTTCTGTGGGATCGGAGACCTCACCTTATCCCAGGCAAAATTTGACCTTTCCATGTGGCTTGTGGAGCTCTTCTTAGTTCGAGTGTTTGTGCCGATTGGAGACTGGTGTTCTGGGTCTCCTGGCTATTCAGTGGGTGCTGCAACTAGCTTTGTAGACCAATGTAGACAACCACTTCCCCCTGAAAGATGGCGTGGTCTCCGCGTTCCCTCTCGTGGCTCTGGGAGACAAAAACCCTGTGGCAGTGGGGCTGCCGGTCAGGGGAGCCCAGTCCAGCAGTCCCCCACCTTCTCCTAGAGGATAACTGTCTCTTAACTTGCCAACAAACACTCCCAGTGTTTTCCTGTTCTCACTGTCTGCTCAGAGACAAGGCTCCAGACACATCCATCTATTCCGCCGCCATTTTTTCTCTCCAAAAGTTGTTTTTAATTTAATAAATCTTTATTGTTCAGACTATTACAATTGTTCCTCCTTTTTCCCCCCAAAGCTCCCCTCCACCCAGCTCCCAACCCTCGCTCTACCCTTACCTCCCACCCCACCATCCTCATCCATAGGGGTGATTTTTATCCGGTCTCTCCCTGTACTCCCCTCACCCTTTTCCCCCTGAGAATTGTCAATACACTCCTTTTCTATGCCCCTGGTTCTATTATATTCACCAGTTAATTCTGTTCATCAGATTTTTAATTCACTTGGTTTTTAGATTCACTTGTTGATAGATATGTATTTGTTGTTCATAATTTTTATCTTTACCTTTTTCTTCTTCCTCCTCTTTTTAAAGAATACCTTTCAGCATTTCATATAATACTGGTTTGATAGAGATGAATTTCTTTAGCTTTTTCTTATCTGTGAAGCACTTTATCTGCCTTTCAATTCTGAATGATAGCTTTGCTGGGTAGAGTAATCCTGGTTGTAGGTTCTTGCTATTCATCACTGAATATTTCTTGCCACTCCAATCTGGCCTGCATCGTTTCTGTTGAGAAATCAGCTGACTATCATATGGGTGCTTCTTTGTAGGTAATTAACTGTTTTTCTCTTACTGCTTTTAATATTCTCTCTTTGTCTTTTGCTCTTGATATTTTAATTATGATGTGTCTTAGTATTGTCCTCTTTGCATTCCTTTTATTTGGGGTTCTCTGTGCTTCCTGCACTTGTAAGTCTATTTCTTTCACCAGGTGGGGGGAAGTTTTCAGTTATTATTTCTTCAAATAGGTTTTCAGTATCTTGTTCTCTCTCTTCTTCTGGCACCCCCATAATTCTGATGTTGATATGCTTGAAGTTGTTCCAGAGGCTCCTTACACTATCTTCACATTTTTAGACTCTTTTTTCTTTTTGCTTGCTTTTCCAGTTGAGTGTTTTCTGCTTTGTATTTCAAATCTTTGACTTGATTTTTGCATTCTTGTAGTATGCTGTTAAGTCTCTGTACAATATTTTTTATTTCAATCAGTGTATGTTTCATCGCTAGTTGGTCCTTTTCATCTCCTCTTGGGTCTTGCTAAATTTATCCAGCTTTTCTAGGAAATTCTTGAAAAACCTTATAACCATGGTTTTGAACTCTATATCCAATCCTTCGTTTTCCTCCATTTCTTTCATTTGTGATCTGTTCCTTTGTCGTCACATTTTCGCTGCTTCCCTGAGTTGGTAGAGTAGCTTTGTGAGTTAGCTGTCCTATATGGCCCAGTTGCTCTGCCTCTACAGTTACATGAGGTAGACTCTCTTGGTCCACCTTATTGTGGACTGTGTGTACAGCCTTCTTGTAGTTAAGTCTTGATTCTTGTTGGTATCCCTGGGGGGAATTGACCTCCAAGTTAATTGGATGTGAGGATCAGCTGTGTCTACACAGGGAGAATTTCTGTGCTGAAGTCAGCCTTATGATACAAGACTTGCAAAACTGCAAAAGCCTCTCTGTTAAGCTTGGAAGGGGCAGAGTCTCAAGGCTAAACAGACAGCCTTGGCTTCCCATCAGCCCTGCCCTACGTGGTCCCTGGGTCTCAGTGTCCTTTGGTAATTGCTGCAGTCCTCTCTGCATGCACTGATGCGCGTGCCTCCAGACCTCTACCTTTCCAGCTCCCCTGAGTTTTCCTGTGCTCTGAGGATCCTAATGGGTCTGGGTCCCCAGGTTCTCATCTGAAACTGGGGTTCAGTGCAGTCGAAGCTGGATTTCAGCACAGTTGGGAGGTTCTGCCTTCCTCCCACTAGCGAAAGCCAGCAGCACTATCAGCAGTCAGCCCTCTGTGTGCGCACTCACGCTCGTGCACCTCCTGGTCTCTGCCTTTCGAGGCTCCCCTAAGTTTCTGTGCACTCTTACCTTTTCACGACAGTCCAGACTCCCCTCATATGAGTTTTGCCCAGAACTGGGATTCAGTGTTGCTGGGAGTTTCCGTCTCCCTCCCACTAGAGGAAGTCACCCAGGCACTCCACTGCCCATCCTCTCTACACACATGTCTCTGTACCTCAGCTTTTTGCAGCTTCTCTGAGTCTCCGTGAGTCCCTCTCTTTCCTTCTAGTTATAGACTCTCCACTCATCCAGCTTTCCTGTGGTTCTGGATAATGTCCATTCTGTCTTTCAGTTGTAGTTTTGAAATTTTTGTGTGAGGCAGCAGTTTAGGTGTTCACTTATGCCACCATCTTGGTTTCTCTTCTGAAAGTTATTTATTTTTTAAAAAAATATATATTTTATTGATTTTTCACAGAGAGGAAGGGAGAGGAATAGAAAGTCAGAAACATCGATGAGAGAGAGACATCGATCAGCCGCCTCCTGCACACCCCACACTGGAGATGTGCCCGCAAGCAAGGTACATGCCCCCGACCGGAATCAAACCTGGGACCTTTCAGTCCGCAGGCCGATGCTCTATCCACTGAGCCAAACAGGTCTTGGCATCTTCTGAAAGTTATTTTTGAGGAAACTTTAAAAGTTCTCATCAGAAGAAAAAATTCATAAGTATGTGTGGTGATGGATATTAACTAGACTTATTGTGGTGGTCATTTCACAATATATACAAACCTTGAATCATTATATTGCACACCTGAAACTAATTTAATGTTACATGTCAATTATATTTCAATTGAAATAAAAAGAGCTACTACATACCAGTTACTCGAAGTCTATCTGTACCAATCACAACTTTGTTTTCATCAATAGCAAACAGTGGTTTGCTTCCTTTGGAATTGATCTGAAACTGTTGACTCTGGACTTCTATTGTGTTGGGACCTGAAGAATTAATTGGAAGAGTATTATAAAGAGTTCATTACATGCAGTGTCTCTATTTTTACACTTTCCATCTCATCCAGCAATAGTACATTACTTAATAGTTAGAATTTTTTAACTAATAGGTTTTTTTTTTATTTTATGAGTTTTTAAGTTCTAAGCCTAAAGATATATACAGTGGTACCTCGAGATACGAGTTTAATTCATTCCGTAACCTTGAGGCATGGGAAACTATGAGATGCTGGAGTCGTGGTAAACTGGTGGGTTGTGTGCAGCCAGCCAATTCGTGTGATTACTCCTATCTCAAATGTTGCTCGTATTTCAAAGCAAAAATTGCTTGCTCGATGGCTCGTATCTCAAAAATCTTGTATGTTAGGGCACTCATATATGGAGATACCACTGTATTATTAAATTAATTCCTGTCAAGCCTGTGTTAATATTTATCAAATATATGTATTCACAAATTATTTAAAAGTTAATTTTTAGATTTTTTGAAACCTTCCAAAAACAATGTAATTCTGCCATTCCTATTATTTAAATCTGCATTCTTTTGAGTATTAACCAAATAAGAATTTTGTATTATGAAATGTGAGATTTATGAAAAACAATCTTATAAGTGGCTTACTTTAATAGTGAAAGTTAACCCAGAAAATGACTCACACTCAGATTATCTTCTCTGCACTTATCTTCAGAAGAGGTCCTCACCTCTTATTCCAATGAAAAAAAAATGACATAAGTATAGAAGAACTCCCTCAAATTTTTATCTTCTTCACTTCTTTCTTTTTATTTCAGTGACAAAGGCATCACTTTCTCCTCCAAGTTTAATTTCTTCATGTGTGCTTTAGACCCATTGTTTTTCAAATCAATATATCCAGCAAATATTTAACCATTGTTACTATGGGCCAGGCACTAGGGATGCTGGTATCCTCATGGAGTGAATAAGATCCTGTACCCATCATTTTACTTCATAATTTCACTTTGTATTTTCAATATTTCTAACCTTGGCAGCATAATGTATTAATTTTTCTAGAACACAGCTTTCACCATTTTCTTACTGAATTACAAGTGTGTCCTAGTTCTTTGGCACATTGGCTTTATATTATTTTATAGAAAGTAAATTTTTTGAGAAAATGACTAGCTTATACTTTTTTTGATATGTTCCCTATGTTCCTCATTAAAGTTGATGGATACCTGCTAGAAATTAAATAGAAGCTTTTCAATTAATACATGAATCCATTTTGGACATGGTTACCAATGTATTCTCATATTTTTTCATTAATTTGTACCCCCAAACCTTTCACTGATCCTTCAGTTAAATGTGTGTCTGTATGAGGGGGGCGGGAACTTATAAAGTGGATTCATGTTTTACCTCTTTTATCTTCTTTCTGTAAAAGAAGTCTGCCTTAATTTTTTTTGATAATTGCCTGCATAGTTGCCTGTATTTTTGCTTTTTTGAGCTTTCACTCAGACTCAGTCACCCAGTGGAGCAGACACAGGGAACAGCTAAGGGTCACATGGGGAGTGTTTGTTGGTGAGTTGAGGGACAGCTATACTCCAGGAGAAGGTGAGGGACTGCTGGATGGAGCTCTCCTGTCTGGGCAGCCCCTACAGCTGCTGGGAACCCTCACGGAGCTGCCAGTTGAAACAGGGAGACCATGCCATCTTGAAGGGGAGCGTGGATGTTATCAGAAGCCTGAGGTTCTACAATTACAGCACCCACCAAGCAGCTGCAAACCCCAGAACTAGGGGTTTGGCACAAATATACAGATTCAGAGGAGCTATACACTCAACCATGGGAAGGTCGGATTTTGCCTGGGATGAGGAGAGTGATAACTACATAACCAGATACCTGGAGAAGAGAGACCATGGAGACACAAAGAAACAGCCTGCATTTGAAAGAAAAGCAGGCATCACCAGAAAAGGAAGTAAACAAAATGGAGGCAAGCAACCTGCCAGAGAAAGAATTCAGAGAAATGGTCCTAAGGTGGCTGAAAGGAATGGAAGACAAATTCAACAATATGAATAAGAAACAAGAGGAAATGAAGAAGAACCAAAAAAAAAAAAAAACCTGAAAAATGACATTGCTGCTGTAAAGAACTCAATAGAAAGCATAAAAAGTACTCTAGAAGAAGAAGAGGACTGTATCAGTGAGCTAGAAAACAAGGTAAGAAAAAAATACCCAAGTAGAACAACTTCTAGAAAAAAAATTTAAAAAGCAGGAGGAGAGCCTAAGGGAACTTTGGGACAACATGAAACACAACAACATCTGCATAATAGGAGTTCAGGAAACTGAGCAAGGAATAGAAAACCTGTTTGAAGAAATAATGAAAGAAAACTTCCTTGATATAGGGAAGTGAAAACCCACACAAATCCAAGAAGCTTACAGAGTCACAAGCAAAATGAATGATGACAAGGCACATAATTAAATTGGAAAACACCAACAACAGAGTAAGAATCTTAAAAGTGGCCAGAGAGAAACAGAAAGTTACCTAAAAGGAACCCTCATCAGACATGCGACTGATTTCTCAACAGAAGGGAATGGATGGAAACATACAAAATCATGCAAAGGAAGGTCTGAATACAAGAATACTATACCCAGCCAGGCTATCAATCAAAATTGAAGGTGAAATCAGGAGCTTCACAGACAAAAAAGGACTAAGGGAATTCAATACCACAAAATCAGCAATGTAAGAAATGCTAAAGGGTCTGCTCAAAAAAAAAAAAAGAAGAAGAAAAGAAAAGAAAAGAAGGTAAAGGAAAGAAAAAAGAAAAGAAGAGAAAGGAAAGGAAAGAAATAGAAAGTGAAAAAGAACACAGACTAATGAATAAAAATGGTGACAAATAACCAGACACCCAGACACCCAGAGAAGAAAGACCATGTGCAAAAAAGAAAAAGATCCTGCATAAGGCAGAAAGGCAGGTATCACCAGAAAAGGAAGTAAACAAAATAGAAGCAGAAATAAGCCTGCCAGAGAAAGAGTTCAGAGAAATGATCATAAGGTGGATGAAAACAATGGAAGACAAAATCGACAATGTGAGTAAGAGCCAAGAGGAAATGAAGAAGAAGGAAGAAGAAATGCAGAAGAACCTAGAAAAAAAATGCAGAATAATCAAGAAGAAATGAAAAATTATATCACTGCTATAAAGAACTCAATAGAAAGCATCAAAAGTAGACTATGAGAAGCCGAGGACCACATCAGTGAGCTAGAAGACACAGTAGGAAAAAAGACCCAAGTACAGCAGCTTCTAAAAAAAAAAAAAGTTAAAAAGCAAGAGGAGAGCCTAATGAAATTTGGGATAACACGAAACAAAACAACATCCGCATAATTGGGGTTCCAGAAAGAGTGGAAACTGAGCAAGGATTAGAGAACCTGTTTGAAGAAATAATGACAGAAAATTTCCCCAATATAGGAAAGAAAAAACCCACACAAATCCAAGAAGCTCACAGAGTCCCAAGCAAAATGAACCCCCAAAAAACAACACCAAGGCATATTATAATTAAATTGGCAAACACGAATGACAAAGTAAGAATCTTAAAAGTGGCCAGAGAGAAACAAATTTACCTACAAAGGAATCCTGTAAGACTAGCTACTGATTTCTGAACAGAAACTCATCAGGCCAGAAGGGAATGGAATGAAATATACAAAGTCATATAAAGGAAGGGTCTGAATCCAAGAATACTGTACCCTGCAAGACTTTCAATAAAAAATGAACGTGAAATCAGAAGCTTCACAGACAAAAAAGGACTAAGGGAATATATTACCAGCAAACCAGCAATGCAAGAAATGTTAAAGGGTCTCCTGTAATGAAAAGAAATAGAAAGCGAAGAAGAAACTCAGAGGTAAAGACTAAAAATGGCGACAGATAAGTACTTATCAATAATAACTTTAAATGTAAACGGATTAAATGCTCCAATCAAAAGACATAGGGTAACTGATTTGATAAGAAAACATGATCCATATATCTGCTGTCTGGAAGAAACTTACCTCAGGAAAAGAAATGCATACAGATTGAGGGTTAAGGAATGGAAAATGGTATGTAAGGCAAATGGAAATGAAAAAAAAAGCTGGGGCTGCAATACTTATATCTGACAAATTAGATCTCAAAGGAAGGACATAACAAGAGATAAAGAAGGCCACTTCATAATACTAAAGGGAACAATCGAACAAGAAGAAATAACTCTGGTAAACATATATGCACCCAATATAGGAGCACCTAAATACAAAAAAAAAAAAAAAAACTCCTGGAGGATATTAAGGGAGAGATTGACAGCAATACAATCATAGTAGGAGAATTTAATAACCCACTGTCACTACTGGACAAATCCTCTAAACAAAAAATCAGCAAAGAAACATCAGTCCTAAAAACTCACTAGGCCAGATGGAATTAATTGACATCTTCAAAACATTTCACCCCAAAGCCACAGAATATACATTCTTCTCAAGTGCACATGGGTAATTTTCAAAGATAGACCATATGTTGGGTCATAAAAATAGTCTCTTCAAATTCAAGAAGATACAAATCATATCAAGCATTTTCTCAGACCACAGTGGCATAAAACTGGAAATCAATTATAATAAAAACAATAGAAAAAAATCAAACACATAAAACTGGAAATCAATTATAATGAAAACAATAGAAAAAAATCAAACACATGGAGACTAAACAGCATGCTATTTGGTTACTCTCTGGGTAACCAAAGAGATCAAGGAAAAAATAAAAAACATCATGACAACAAATGACAACACAACAATACAAAATTTATGGGACATGGTGAAAGCAGTCTTGAGAGGGAAGTCCAAAGCCCTACAAACCTACTGCAAAAACAAAACAAAACAAAACAAAACAAAAAACAGCAAGAAACAATGGTAATAAATTACCTAACCCTACAACTCAAAGAGCTAGAAAGAAATCAACAAGAAAAGCCCAGTGTAAGCAGAAGGAAGTAAATAGTAAAGATCAGAGCAGAGATAAAAAACATGGAGACCAAAGAAACAGTTCAAAAGATCAACAAAACCAAGAGTTGGTTCTTTGAAAGGATAAACAAGAGTGATGGACCTCTAACCAGGCTCACCAAGAAGCAGAGAGAAGACCCAAATAAACAAAATCAGAAATGAAAGGGGAGAAATAACAACAGACCTTGCCAGACTACAAAGTATTATTAAAAAACACTATGAATAACTCTATTCTAACAAATTGGACAACCTGCAAGAAATGGACATATTCCCAGAAAAATATAACCTTCCAAAACTCAATCAGGTAGAATCTAAACATCTCAAAAGTACAATAACTATGGAAGAAATTGAAGCAGTCATCAAAAAGCTTCCAGCAAATAAAAGCCCGAGACCAGTTGGCTACAAAGGAGAGTTTTACCAAACATTCAAGGAAGAATTAAAACCTATCCACCTCAGGCTATTCAAAAATATTCAAGAAGAAGGAACACTTCCAAACACCTTCTATGAAGCCAGCATCGCCCTAATACCAAAACCAGATAAAAATAACACAATGAAAGAGAATTATAGGCCAATATCTCTCATAAACATAGATGCCAAAATTCTCAACAAAATTCTAGCAAATAGGACTCAGCAGTACTTCAGAAAAATCATACACCATGACCAAGGAGGATTCATCCCAGGAATGCAGGGATAGTACAATAGCTGCAAATCAATAAATGTGATACATCACATAAACAAATTGAGAGATAAAAATCACAGAGTCATATCAATTGATGCAGAAAAAGCATTTGACAAAATCAAACATCCTTTCTTCATAAAAACTCTCAGCAAAGTTTGAATAGAAGGATCATACCTCAACATAATAAAAGCCATATATGATAAACCCACAGCTAACATCATACTCAATGGGCAAAAACTAAAACCATTTCCCCTAAGACCAGGAACAAGACAGGGATGCCCACTCTCACCTCTCCTGTTCGACATAGTACTGGAAGTATTAGCCATTGCAATTAGACAAAAAGAAGAAATAAAAGGCATCCAAATTGGAAAAGAAGAAGTAAAGCTGTTCTTATTTGCAGATAACATGACACTTTACATAAAAACCTGAAGGATTCCATCCCAAAACTAATTGACTTAATAAATGAATTAGGCAATGTAGCAGGATACAAAATTAATGCCAAGAAATCTGTGGCATTTCTATACACTAATAGTACAATTACAGACTCAAAAAGCAATCCCATTTACCATTGCACCAAAAACATTAAGATACCTAGGAATAAACTTAACTAAAGAGGTAAAAGACCTATATGTAGAAAACTACAGGACACTGAAAAAAGAGATAGAGGAGGATTTTAACAGATGGAAGAGCATACCATGCCCATGGATTGGGAGAATCAACATCATTAAAATGTCCATACTACTCAAAGCAATCTATTGATTCAATGCACTACCTATTAAAATACCAACAACATATTTCACAGACCTGGAAATAATTCTTCATAGATTCATCTGGAATAAAAAAAGACCACAAATAGCCACAGCTATTCTGAAAGAAGAATAAAGTAGGTGGGAACTCTATACCATATTTCAAGCTATATTACAAATCAACTGTTCTCAAAACAGCCTGGTATGGGCACAAGAACGGACATATAGACCACTGGAATAGAACATAGAACCCAGATATCTCCCAAACCACTATGCTCAACTAATATTTGACAAAGGAGGCATGAACATACAATGGAGCCAAGATAGCCTCTTCAATAAATGGTGTTGGGAAAATTGGACAGATACACGCAAAAAAAAAAAAAAATGAAACTGGACCATCAACTTACACCAAATACAAAAATAAAGTCAAAATGGATGCAGGACTTAAACATTAGAAGGGAAACCATATAAGTACTAGAGGAATCCACAGGCAGCACAATCTCAGACATATGCTGAAAGAACTTCTTCATTGATACTGATCCAAAGACAATGGAAGCTAAAGAAAAAATGAACAAATGGGACTACATCAAAATAAAAAGCTTTTGTGCAGCAAAAGAAACCATCAACAAAATAACAAGAAAGACCATTGTATGGGAGAACATATTTGCAAATGTTATCACTGGTAAAGGTTTAATCTTGAACATCTACAGCCAACTTATACAACTTAATAAAAGAAAGATAAACAATCCAATAAAAACATGGGCAATGGACCTAAATAGAACCTTTTGAAAGATGAGAGAAGGAAGGCCAAGAGACACATGAAAACATGTTCAAAGTCACTAATTATCTGAGAGATGCAAATCAAAATGACAATGTGATACCATCTTACACCTGTCAGAATGACAATCATCAACAAATCAACAAACGACAAGTGTTGGCGAGGATGTGGAAAAAAAGGAACCCTTGTTCACTGTTGGTGTGAATGCACACTGGTGCAGTTTACTGTGGAGAACAGTATGGAGTTTCCTCAAAAAAACTAAAAATGGATCTCCCATTTGACCCAGCAATCCCACTCTTAGGAATTTATCCTAAGAAACTAGAAACACCAATCAGAAAGGATTTATGCACCTCTATGTTTGTAGCAGCACAATTTACAATAGCTACAATTTGGAAACAGCCCGTCAGCAAATGGAGTGGATCAGAAAACTGTGGTACATCTACACAATGGAATTCTATGCTGCCATTAAAAAGAAGGAACTCTTACCATTTGCAGCAACCTGGTTGGAGTGCCTTATGCTTAGTGAAATAAGCCAATCAATGAAGGAGAAACACCACATGATCTCACTCATTTGTGGATAATAAAGAACATTGTAAACTGATGAACAAAAGGATAGATACCGAGGCAGTAAAGCATCAAACAGACTGTCAAATTATAGCAGGAAGATTAAGGAGAGGTGTGGTAGATAAGAGATCAATCGAAGGACTTGTATCTATGCATATAAGCATAAGTAATGAACATAGACACTGGGGGATTGGGGTATGCCTAGAAGGGAGGGGTCAATGAGGAGATATGTATACTTGTAACACAATAAAATAATGGCGACAAATAATTTCCTATCAATAATAACTTTAGATGTAAATGTATTAAATGCCCCAGTCAAAAGACATAAGGTGACAGATTGGATAAATAAACATGACCCATATATATCTGCTGTCTACAAGAAACCCACCTCAGAAAAAAAGATGCACACAGACTGAAGCTGAAAGGATAGAAAAATTATTTTATATAGACTGGAAAAGAAAAAAACCCTGTGGTAGCAATACTTTTATATGACAAATTAGATCTCAAAATAAAGGACATAACAGGAGATAAGGAAGGCCACTACATAATACTAAATGGGACAATCCAACAAGAAGAAATAACTGGTAAACATATATGCACCCAATTCATGAACACCCAAATACATAAAAAAAATATCAGGAGAATATCAAGGGAGAGATTGACAGCAATACAATCATAGTAGGAGACTTTAATACCCCACTATCACCATTGGACAAATCCTCTAAACAAAAAAATCAGCAAAGAAACATCAATCCTAAATGACTCACTAAACCAGATGGAATTAATGGACATCTTCAGAACATTTCACCCCAAAGCCACAGAATATACATTCTTCTCAAGTGCACATGGCTCAATTTTAAAGATAGTCCATATGTTGGGTCATAGGCAAGTCTCTTCAAATTCAAGAAGATAAAAATCATATCAAGCATTTTCTCAAATCACAGTAGCATAAAACTGAAAATCAACTATAAAAACAATCCAAAGAAATGAAACACATGGAGACTAAAGAGCATGCTGTTAAACAATGACTGGGTGACCAGAAAGATTAAAAAAGAAATAAAGACCATCTTGGCAACAAATGACAATGACAACACAACAATACAAAATTCATGGGACACAGCGAAAGAAGTTTTGAGAGGAAAGTTCATAGCTTTACAAGACTACTGCAAAAAACAAGAAACAGTGGTAATAAATTACCTAACCCTACAACTCAAAGAGTTAGAAAGAGAGCAACAAGAAAAGTTCAATGTAAGCAGAAGGAAGGAAATAATAAAGATCAGAGTGGAGATAAAGTACACAGAGACCAAAGAAACAATCCAAAAGGTCAACAATATTAGGAGTTTGTTCTTTGACAGGATAAACAAGATTGATTAACCTCTAGCCAGGATCACCAAGAAACAATGTGGGAGGACCCAAATAAACAAAATCAGAAATGAAAGAGGTGAAATAACAACAGACTCCACTGAAATACAAGAAATTGTTAAAGACAACTCTATTCCAATAAACTGGACAACCTGGAGGAAATGGACATATTCCTAGACAAATATAACCTCCCAGAACTCAATCATGAAGAATCTAAACATCTCAATAGGCCAATAACTATGGAAGAAATTGAAGCAATCATCAAAAAGCTTCTAGCAAAGAAAACCAAGGGCCAGATGGTTTCACATGTGAGTTTTACCAAACAATCAAGGAAGAATTAAAACTTATCCTCCTCAGATTATTCCAAAATATTCAAGAACAAGGAACACTTCCAAGCTCCTTCTATGAAGCCAGCATCATCCTAATACCAAAACCAGATATAGACAACACAATGAAAGAGAATTACAGGCCAATGTTCCTCATGAACATAGATGCCAAAATCCTCAACAAAATTCTAGCAAATCAGATCCAACAGTACATCAGAAATATCATACACCATGACCAAGTAGGATTCATCCCAGGGATGCAAGGATGGTACAATATCTGCAAATCAATATATGTGATACATCACATAAACAAATTGAGAGATAAAAATCACATAGTCATATCAATTGATGCAGAAAAAGCATTTGACAAAATCAAACATCCTTCCTTGATAAAAACCTCAACAAAATAGGAATAGAAGGATCATACCTCAACATAATAAAAGCTATATATGATAAGTCCACAGCTAACATCATACTCAATGAGCAAAAACTAAAACCATTTTCCCTAAGAATAGGAACAAGACAGGGATGCCCACTCTCACCACTCCTTTTTGACATAGTACTGGAAGTATTAGCCGTTCCAATTAGATAAGAAGAAGAAATGAAAGGCATCCAAATTAGAAAAGAAGAATTAAAGCTGTCCTTATTTGCAGATGACATAAGATTGCACATAAAAAACCTGAAAGCCTCCATAAAAAAATCCAATAGACTTAATATGTGAATTTGGCAATGTAGTAGGATACAAAATTATTTCCAAGAAATCTATGGCATTTCTATACACCAATAGTGACCTTATAGAAAGAGAGATTAAAAAAGGAATGTCATTTACCATCGCACCAAAAAATATTAAGTTATCTAGGAATAAACTTACTAACGAGATAAAAGGCCTGTGTGCAGAAAACTACAGGACACTGGAAAAAACAAAAAGATAAAGGAAGATATAAACAGCTGGAAGAACATAGCATGTTCATGGATTGGGAGAACATCATTAAAACATTCATACTACCCAAAGCAATCTATAGATTCAATGCACTCCCCATTAAAATACCTATAGCATATTTCACCTAGGAAGAACTCTCCAAAAAATCATCTAGAATAAAAGAAGACCCGAATAGCCACAACAATCCTGAGAAAGAAGAATAAAGTAGGTGAGATACCAATACCAGGTGACAAAGTGGGGAACATCCCTCAAACACTTCAAAGCTAGGCATTTATAGTATTTTAAGAAATGATTGTAAAGATTGTAAAGATAAATTATAATACTATGTGATTACCGAGAACATATGACTTGACTTAGAGAAGTTTCAAGAATATATATGTCCAATAAACTCAAGTTCATCTCTAGATACACTAGGAATTTCATTGGACAAACTTCTAAGCAAAAGAGAAATAAAATTAATTTTTTAGAATAAGTTATAAAGATTAAAACAATATAAAATATGGAGTTCTTATATTAGTATAATAAAAAGAAACCATCAGGTTTATATATGGCTCTACTTTCCAATGTAACATTATTCTATTTTGTGAAAACAGCCATTTAAAGAAAGAAACATGCGATATTTTTTTCGTGAGGGTTTTTGTGCTTCTTGTTGTGAGCAGGCTTTACATCAACTGGGTCGTGTAGGCTTGAGGTCTTGTAGATTGAAGACTTAATTCCAAAGTCATAACAGAACATGTGAAGTTCATTGCCAGGTCTGTGATGGTATATGAAGGGAACGTGGAAGAGGTATACAGGACCTTAACCAGAATCCTCAGCATGGATGTGTTAATTGAGGACATCATCAGATGCAGGTACTATGGGAAGCCTTGCCACAGAAAGAAGAGGTAGAACTATGAAACTTGTGGGAGGATCTATACCTTGGAAATCACCTGCAAGATCAACTTTTTGATGTGAGAGAATTGGAGAGATCCATGGAAGGGCTGCTGAGGCCTGCGGATAGTAGGCCCAGTGTGAAAACCTCTATCCAGTTGTGTCTCCACTTGTTTTTTTCTGAAATTCCATTTTCTCTTACAATTTCTTACAATAAACTCAATCACATATATGAAAACATTAAATAAATGAAAGAAAGAAAGAAAGAAAGAAAGAAAGAAAGAAAGAAAGAAAGAAAGAAAGAAAGAAAGAAAGAAAGAAAGAGACATAACGATAACCAGCTTGTGTTGGCAGTATACATTTCATCTATTTTCCCGTAATCAAAAGGGCCCTCTAATTTCTTAAATTTGCCAAGCATATAGAATACTGATAGTGTAGAGAATGTATACATTTTTCTTTTACAAGCTGGCTTACACTTTCGTTATTTCCTTTATACATTTTTGCCTAAATCCTGTTTCTCTATGCAAGTTTTTATGTGACTTCACTCCCATGTGACTTTCTCTGGTCTTTTCTGGTTGGATAGATTTGCAAAGCCTGTCCAAGGGCATTCAGTTGAAGTCTTCAATTTATAATTAATGGAATTAAAGACTAATTTGGGTGGTTTTGAAAACTATAACTAATCAGATGAGAAACCAGAGAGGTTCTGGAGATCATATAAAGTTTGAATAGATGCAGCTATAATTCCTAAGGGAAAGAGACAGGCAAATATACACTGGAAAGGAGGGGTATATGGCAGAGATGGGGAGAGGGATATGTAGGAAGGAGGCAAGGAGAGAGGGAGAGAGAAAAAACAAATACTTTTGGGTTTCAGCCGCTGGTCTCTATTTTTTTAGGCCAACTACTTTGGTTATTTTTCTTTTGTACCCTATAATAATCATTATGTTTCTTGTGGTACTTTGAATGCTCCTCTATTTCTTGGAATCAAAATAACTTTAATTAAAATACTTCATACTGTTGTCCCTTGATGCTACTTATTATCTGTGGTCAACACAACATATTTTTCTAAATTCAGACATTGATTGTTCATAAATAACTGAATTCTTTAGAAGAAAAAGACTAACTCATTAGTTTAGCACACTGTTCATGGACCACATATATGCAAAGCAATGTAATGAAGCCTGACTCACCCACTTTCAATCTTCCAGTGACCTCCCCTTCAGAGTTCTGTGCATTTACAGTCACATTCTGAATAGACTGTAGAAGCAAAGATGAGTCCTAGAAAGGAATTTAAGAAATTAGTCAAATGTATATTATTTATAATGGTTATAACTTTATATTTGTATATAAATTTAAGATTTATATAAAATAATTTCTCCATTATCACAGATTCATGTTTAGGATATGATATATTTTAAAAAACTAAAACAGAGAATGGTTAGCTCTTCTATAAGAAATACCATGTTACTTTTCTTTTATTTATTTATTTAAAAATATTTTTATTGATTTCAGCAATGAAGGGAAAGGGCAAGAAAGATAGAAATATAATGATAAGAGAGAATCATTGATTGGCTGCCTCCTACATGCCCCCTACTGGGGATCAAGCCTGCAACCTAGGCATGTACCCTTAACTAGAATCAAACCTGGGACCTTCAGTTCACAAGCCAGTGCTCTATTTACTAATCCAAACTGGCTAGGGCAGTACCATGTGACTTTTAAAATGCAAAAGCTTCTCACAGTTGCAAAGAGCTTTTAAACTTTGTTGGATGACTATTTTTTTTAGCTCCTTGTTGGAAGATAAACCATTTGTGCTCTATGGTTCACTGAGAAGGAACCAAATGTATTGTAACTCTATGTATAAGGGAAGAAATTCTCCAACATGCTTTGTGAAAACAGATGGACTTACCAGCCTCTCATGTTTTATCCAATGATGTAACCTTAATACTTGTTGCATTATTATAAGTAATTAGCATGATAATAAGAGTTAAACATTTATTTACAATTTTAGCATCCATCTTCTCATTTTATCCTCCACATTTGAAATAGGTACCATTATTTCTAATATATAGATGAGGAAATTGAGTTCAAAGAGATAAATTACAGCTCACTGAAAGTCACAGCTGGCAAGTGACAGTTCCACAACATAACCACATTTTTAGATGCTGACTTTGATGCTGTTTTCTACCATTCCCCTAGAATGGGAGGAGCTGTGAGGTCTATTACTGTGCCTAGACAAAATAAGCTATCTGGGAACCACTATGGCTGTCTGATCCAATTGGCACTCAAACGCTTTTATTTTTCCACCTTCCACTGCAGATGTTGGAAAAGCTAATTGCTTTCTCAGCCTGTCTTGCAGCTAGGGGCAACCAAGTGATACAGTTTTGAGCTAGGGGGTTTTAGGCAGGTTTTTGCTTTTCTGATTAAAAGGATACATGCATTGGCACATTTCCTTGGCCACATGCCTTGAATATTGTCTAGCAGATATCTAGTGACCATGAGAAGACAGGAAGATGGCATCAACATTAGTGAGGGTGAAAACTGAAAAACTCATTTACAATCTTTAGATCTCAGCTTCCTCACCTAGAAAATGGAAATGCCCCACATTTCACAGAAAACATTGCAGTTTTTTAAAAATGTTTTTTTTTATTATTTGAATGGGCTTATAAAATGTAGATTAAAGTGCAAGTACAATTCAACATAAGTAATAGAGGAACTATTTTTATCATTTTGTTGTTAATATTGTTAGAGAGCAATTTCTGCTTTATATTGTAACAG
Source organism: Lasiurus borealis (assembly GCA_004026805.1). Classification (NCBI taxonomy): domain Eukaryota; kingdom Metazoa; phylum Chordata; class Mammalia; order Chiroptera; family Vespertilionidae; genus Lasiurus; species Lasiurus borealis. The sequence continues at coordinate 76,634 of PVJN01002288.1, read as the reverse complement.
AAAACATAGCTAGTAGTGATATAAATTAATTAGAACTTCTGTTTTCACATAAGCTAGAAGGGGTAGCTCAGACACTAATTATCGTATTTATAGTATTACAAATAGTAGTACATATGTCTCTCCTCCCTTTTTTTTTTCCTGTTGACCTCCCCCAAGGTCTTGTATGTTAGGGCACTCGTATCTCGAGGTACCACTGTAGTATGATTTGAATACTTATATATTTATTTAGATTTGTTCTATAATCCAAAAAATAACCATTAAAAATATTCCTTGTGCATTTGAAAATAACTTGTATTCAGCTACTGGTGGAAGTGCTATGTAAATGTTAGTTATATCAAATAGGTAGATAGTTTGTTCAAATCTCCTATATCCTTATTGATTCTCTATGGGTTTGTTATATCAGTTATTGAGTGAGGCATGTTGAAATCTATGACTATAAATTTCAATAATTCTTTTTTTTTTCTTGAAGTTCTATCAGCTTTGGCTTCAGGTATTTTGAAGCTCACATATTAGTTATATAAATATTAAGCTATATAAATGTTGATGAATTTACTCCTATGTCACTTGAAATGACCCTCAGTAGCTCTGAGATCTGTATCTCTTGCTCTGAAATCTACTTTGTCTATTATTAACACAGATGATCCTTAAACAACATGAGTATGAACTCTGAGGGTCAATTATATGTGGATTTTTTTCAGTAAATATGGTAAACATGTCTTTTATTCCTTATAATTTTTTCTAGCTTACTTTATTGTAAGAATACAGCATATAAAACATCATATATATATAGACAGTTTATGTTTTCAGAAAGGCTTTTAGTCAATAATAGATAGACATGTTGTGAATCTCATCCTAAAGCCAGACTGGAAATAAAACTATATCAGAGAACATCCACCCAGAATCAACAAATTAAACACAGCTGAGAAGATATTTTACAACAATAAAGGACAGAAGATGCCTGGAGACTGGTAGAAATAGAGACATGGGTTTGAGATGGGCAACTGGCCAGCAGGCTGAGAAGGTAAAGAGGAAACTGTGTTCCACCAAAGCCATGTCCATTGGTGACAGGCATAACATCCAACTGTGAAAAGAAAAAGGTCACAGGGCTACTCACTGCTAGGGATTCTGGACCAAGACCGCAGCTGCAAAAGGCTGCGAAAGGCTGCACCACGAAAGGTGGAAGGTTCCCCAAGCAGCACAGTGCTGGGGGGAGAGACAGCTGCAGTTTCATAGTTCTTTTGGTTTGGTTTTGTCTTTGCTTTTATCCTCTAAACCAGTGGTTCTCAACCTTTCTAATGCTGCGACCTTTTAATACAGTTTCTCATGTTGTGGTGACCCCCAACAATAAAATTATTTTTGTTGCTACTTCATAACTGTAATTTTACTACTGTTATAAATTGTAATGTAGTTATCCGTGTTTTCTGATGGTCTTAGGCTCTACTGCAGTGGTTCTCTTGACCCACAGGTTGAGAACCATGACCAGGGTTGCCTAAGACTATTGGAAAACACAGATATTTACATTATGACTCATAACAGTAGCAAAATTACAGTTATGAAGTAGCAACAAAAATAATTTTATGGAAGGAAACCAAGATGGTGGCATAGGTGATCTAAACTGCTGCCTCGCACAACAATTTCAAAACTACAACTAAAAGACAGAATGGACATCATCCAGAACCACAGGAAAGTTGGCTGAGTGGAAATTCTACAACTAGAAGGAAAGAGAGGGGCCCACGGAGACTCAGAAGAACTGCAAAAACCTGAGGTACGGAGACACACACATGGACAGAGTGGGTGGCGATATGCCTGGCTGGCTTCCTCTGGCTGGAGGGAGACGGAAACTCCCAACTGCACAAAACCACTTATCCTACGGCATTGAATCCCAGCTCTGAGCAAGACTCATATGGGGGGAGTCTGGACTATGAAAAGAAAAGAGTACATGGAAATTTAGGAGAGCTGAGAAAAGAAGTCTGCAGCATGCAAACCAATGCACACAAAGAGGACAAACTATTGATTGTGCTGTTGGCTCTCTCTGGTGGGCGGGAGACAGAGCCTCTCAACTATGTCACTTCTAACTGCATTAAACCCCAGTTTCGGGCAAGATCCTGGGGAGCCAGACTCATACAGGTCCCAGAGCGCAAGGGAACCGGAAAGGCAGAGGTCTGGAGGCACCCTCACATGCACACAGAAAGGACCGCAGCAATTACTGCTTACCAAGAGACACTTGAGACCCAGGGGCCATGTAGGGCGGGGCTGACTGGAATCCAAGGCTGTCTCTGCTCAGCCCTGAGACCCCACCCCACCCAATCTGAACAGAGAGGCTTTTGCAGTTTTGCAAGTCTTGCATCATAAGGCTGATTCCAGCATAGAAGTTCTCCCAGCATAGTGAAAATGCAGAAACAAAGAAACAGCCCACAAACAAAAGAAATAGAGGAAAACAAATGACTGGATGTAGAATTCAAAATCAGGCTTATAAGGTTTTTCAAGAATTTCCTAGCAAAGATAGATAAATTTAGTGAGACCCAAAAGAAGATGAAAAAGGACCAACTAGAAATTAAAAATTCACTGACTGAAATAAAAAATATTATAGAGAGACCTAACAGTAGACGAGAGGAAAGCAAGAATCAAGTAAAAAATTTGAAATACAAAGAAGCAGAAAACACTCAACTGGAAAAGGAAAAAGAAAAAGAATTCAAAAATGTGAATAAACTGTAAGGAGCTTGTGGGACAACTTCCAGTGTACCAACATCAGAATTGTGGGGGAGCCAGAAGAAGAGAGAGAGAAAGATACTGAAAACCTATTTGAAGAAATAATGAATGAAAACTTACCCAACCTGGTGAAAGAAATAGACTTACAAGTCCAGGAAGCACACAGAACCCCAAATAAAAGGAATCTAAAGAAGATCACACCAAGACACATCATAATTAAAATACCAAGAGCAAAAGACAAAGAGAGAATATTAAAAGCAGCAAGAGAAAAACAGTTAAGTACCTACAAGGGAGCACCATACGATTCTCAGTTGATATCTCAACAGAAACAATGCAGGCCAGATGGCAGTGGCAAGAAATATTCAATGTGATGCATAGCAAGAACCCACAACCAAGATTACTCTATCCAGCAAAGCTATCATTTAGAATTGAAGGGCAGATAAAGAGCTTCACAGATAAGAAAAAGCTAAAGGAGTTCATCAACACCAAACCAGTATTATATGAAATGATGAAAGATACTCTTTAGGAAGAGAAAGAAGTAAAAGGTAAAGATAAAAATCATGGACAACAAATACATATCTATCAACAAGTGAATCTAAAAAGTGAATTAAAAATCTGATGAACAGAATAAACTGGTGAATATAATAGAGTTGGGAAAGGGGTTAGGGGGGTACAGGGAGAGACTGGACAATAATCATATACCTATGGATGAGGACAATGTTGGGGGAGGTAAGGTAGAGGGAGGGGTGGGAGCAGGTGGAGGGGAGCTATTGGGGGAAAAAGAGAAATAAATGTAATAATCTGAACAATAAAGATTTATTAAATTTAAAAAGAAAAGAATTTTATGGTTGGGGGTCACTACAACATGAAGAATTATATTAAAAGGTCATGACATTTGAAAGGTTGAGAACCACTGCTCTAAACCCAGAACATAGGACTTTTCAATTGCAAAATTCACCTGAGGCTTTGGCACAGGAAGAGAGGCACAGACTTGAGGGGTCTGAGGAGAGAGGCTGGGGAGGGAAGCAAGGCAGGGAGATGTGGCCAGGAGTCCTACACTGAGACATTCTTAAGCTTCCAAACATAAGTGGCCATCCCTCCCCAGAAGAGCTAGCTCCTCTCAGTAGCCTCAAGGCAGGTAATACAACCTGCCACACCCTACCTGCATTTTGAGCTTTATAGAGGAAACAAAAGCAGAGGCCAAGTTTATAGCGTTGAATAGTCCTAAGGAGCCGTCAGTGACTGGTTAGAAGAGGAGCCAATCTGCCTTGCTATTCTGGAACCAAACTGATAAAAACTCCAGGTTTCCAGCTCATCCCATTGGTTTCCATATAAGATCTCTGACCAACCAAGGCTAGAGTAATATATTGGGTCACTCACGGAGGAGCAGCTCTGGGTGAGGAAAAAATACTTATCTTATTCTCTGAAAGCAAAACAGCACAAATCCCACCTAAAGCCCTGTCAGTTAAAGAAGCTTGAGTGATTAAGACTGACAGTTGGCAGACAGGCTAAGAGGACACATTGGCCCTGCTTGCTTGCAGCAAATGACTATGGAAACAGACAAGCAGAGGGCCTGTGGAAACAGACAAAAGCAGAGGACCTGTGGTTTGTTTGGAGCTTCAAGAAGGGTGCTAAAAACCAAAAGACAGTGGCCAGCACTTAAATACCTAACAGGAAGCTCAGAATTAGCAGACAGAACAGAAAAATGGGGTCCTAAGTCAGCTCCCACAGGGGGCATTAAAACTCGGCTGAAGTGAATGACACTACTTTTTTTGTTTTGTTTTTTAATTGTATTTGTTAAATATTTTATCTTATTTTATTATTTTTTATTTTTTGCACCTTTTTCTTCCTTACTTTTCTTTTTTCCTCCTGTTTTTCTTCTCCTTTTCCCATCTTAGTTTTCTTATTTCCTTCCTTTTCTCCCCCTTTTCAAAAAATGGATCGTCTTTATCTACTTTACTGATGTGTTATTATTCTAGTCTCTATTGGTTTATTCATATATCTAATTTCCTCTTTCCTGCTCCTACTCCACTTCCTTTTCTCTTTTCTTTTTCTTCACTACTCATTTTCTCTTCTCTTGCTCTTTTCTTCTCCTAATTTTTAAAACTTGTTTCACTTTCTAAATGTAGGTTTCTCTTCCATTCTCCTTTTCAAAAAAAAAAAAAACTTTTTAAAAAAGTTTTCATTTTTTCTTCTAGTCTTCTCATTTCTTTTCTCCATCCTCTATTCTGAACCATGGTCTTTCCCATATTCATCCAATTCCCTAACTGTATTTTCTCTATTTAAGCTCTGAATTTACTTTTTTTCCTGGGTGTCTTTTGTTCGTGCTTATTTGTTTGTTTTGTGTTTTATCCCCATATTATTCCCCCCCCCGCCCACTATCATTCTTGCTCTCTTTCCTAATTCTTTTTTCTCTGGTGGTCACTTTTATTGGGGTTATAGGTGTCTTATCTGCATTTGTGTTCTGTTCCTTCTGTGTAATGTCTTGTCATGCATTTTGTGCTGTTCATTCAGCACTTCCACAATGGTTGATACAATGTGATAGGAAGTGAGCCACATAATCAGAGGAGACTCCATCCATGAATAGAACAATAGCATTCAAGATCCTAATATCTCAAGTAGAGGGCCTCTCAAGAACACCCAGACCAAGATACATGAGAGACTGCATCAATGGGTCCCATAAAACATCTACTACATAAGACCAATTCAAAAAATCTGGGTGGCACAGCAATTTGATCTAATACATAGAAAAATTAAAAAGTAACAGCAAAAATGAGAAGACAAATAAACAACTCCCAAATGAAAGAAAAGGAGGAATCATCAGAAAAGGAACTAAATGAAATGGTGGCAAGCAATTTGACAGACAAAGAATTCAGAGTAATGGTTATAAGGATGCTTAAACAGCTGGATGAGAAATTCGTGATGTATAAAAATAAAGTGGAAATGAAGAATGACATAGGTGCAATAAAGAACACAATGAAAAGTTTCAATAGCAGACTAGAAGACGCTGAGCACTAAAACAGCAATCTAGAAGACAAAGTAGAAAATAATATCCAAGCAGAGCAGCAAACTGGAAAAAACTTAAAAAGCAGGAGGAGAGTCTAAGGGAGCTATAGGACAACACAAAACAAAACAACATCTTCATCATAGGGGTGCCAGAAGGAGAGAAAGCTGAGCAAAAAATAGGAAACCTTTTTGAAGAAATAATGACAGGCCAAAACTGATTTGGCTCAGTGATAGAGCATCAGCCTGCAGACTGAAAGGTCCCAGGTTTGATTCCAGTCAAGGGCACGTATTTTGGTTGTGGGCACATCCTCAGTGGGAGGTGAGCAGGAGCCAGGTGATCAATGTTTCTCTCTCATACATGTCTCTAACTCTCTATCCCTCTCCCTTCTTCTCTGTAAAAAATCAATAAAATATATTTTTTAAAAAGGAAATAATGACAGGAAGTTTTCCTGACTTTGGGAAGAAAAAGTCACACAAATCTAAGAAGCAAAAAGAGTCTCAAACAAGATGAACACAAAAAGACTGACACCAAGACACATTGTAATTAAATTGGCAAATATCAATGACAAAGTAAGATTCTTAAAGGCTGCCAAAGAGAAACAGAAAGCTACCTACAAGGGATCTCTCATCAGACTATCAACTGATTTCTCAACAGAAACACATCAGGCCAGAATGGAATGGAATGAAGTGTACAGTGATGCAAAGGAAGGGAATGAATTCAATAATACTCATTTCAGCAGGGCTAACATTCAAAATTGAAGGTTGAAATCAGAAGCTTTGCAGACAAACAAAAAACAGGTTAAGATAGCCTATTACCACCAAGCCAGCAATGAAAGAAATGCTAAAGAGACTGCTATAAAAAGAAGAAATAGGAAGGGAAGAAGGAACACAGGCATTAAGAATAAAAATGGCAACAAATAAGCGCTTATATATAATAACCTTAATGTAAATGAATTAAATGCTCTAATCAAAAGACATAGGGTATCTGAATGGATAAGAAAACATGTCCCATATGTATGCAGGTCTACAGGAGACCCAACTCAGAACAAAGGAATCACACTGACTGAAAGTGAAGGGAAGAAAACACTTTTTTCAGGCAAATGGACATGAAAACAAAAAGCTGGGGTAGCAATACTTATATTTGACAAAATAGACCTCAAAGTGAAGGCCATAACAAGAGATGAAGAGGGCCACTTCATAATACTACAGGTATCAATAAAACAGGAGGCTATAACTCTGGTTAACATATATACACCCAATACAGAAGCATCTAAATATATAAAAAACTTCTGGGGAGCATCAAGGGAGAGATTGACAGCAACACAATCAGTAGGGGATTTTAATACCCCATAGACATCACTGGATAAATTGTCTAGACAAAAAAACAATAAGGAAACAGCAATCTAAATGACACTCTAGAACAGATGGAACTAATTGACATTTTCAGAACATTCCACTCCAAAGCTACAGAATATACATTCTTCTCAAATAAATAGAGAACATTTTCAAAGATAGACCACATGTTAGGACACAAGATAAGTCTCTAAAAATTCAAGAAAATTGAAATCATATCAAGCATCTTCTCAGATTACAATGGCATGAAATTAGAAATCATCTACAGTAAAAAAAAAAAATCAAGTACATGGAAGCTAAATAGCATGCTATTAAACAATGAATGGGTTACCAAAGACATCAAAGAAGAAATAAAAAGCATCCTGAAAACAAGTTAAAATGAACATACAATACAAAACCTATGGGACACAGTGAAAGCAGTTTTGAGCGGAAAGTTTATAGAACTACAGGCATACATAAAGAAGAAGAAGAAGAAGAAGAAGAAGAAGAAGAAGAAGAAGAAGAAGAAGAAGAAGAAGAAGAAGAAGAAGAAGAAGAAGAAGAA
>PVJN01002288.1:49977-68922 GCA_004026805.1 Lasiurus borealis | reverse complement strand
AATTAATACTGAAGATCAATAAAACCAAGAGCTGATTCTTTGAAAGAATAAACAAGATTGATGGATCTCTAACCAGGCTTATCAGGAAACAAAAAGAGAGGACCCAAATAAACAAAATCAGAAATGAAAGAGGTAAAGTAATGACTGACCCCACAGAAATACAAAGGATTGTTAAAAAAAAATACTATGAACAACTCTATTCTAACAAACTGGACATCCTGGAGGAAATGGACATATTCCTAAAAAAATACAACCTTCCAAACTCAATAAGGAAGAATCAGAAAATAGGCTAATAATTCTGATGAAATTGAAGCAGTAATAATTAAAAAAAAACTTGCAGCAAACAAAAGCCCTAGTCCAGACAGATTCACAGAGGAGTTTTATCCAATATGCAAAGAAGAACTAACACCTCTACTCTAACAATTTCAAAATATTCAAGAGGAAGGAACATTCTAAACTCTTTCTATGAGGCCACCATCTCATACCAAAATCAGAAGAAGACACTACAAAGAAAGAGAACTATAATCCAATATCCCTGATAAACATAGGTGCTAAAATCCTCAACAAAATTTTAACAAACTAGATTCAGCAATACATTAAAAAAGATCATGTATCATGACTAAGTGGGATTTATTCCAGAGATGCAAGACTGATACAATATTCACAAATCAATAAATGTGATAAAGCACATAAAAATATTGTAAGTCAAAAAGCACATGATCATATCAATCAATGCAGAAAAAGCATCCTACAAAATCCAACACCCTTTTTTGATAAGAATTATTCAGTAAAGTGTGACTAAAGGGAACATACACTGAGTGGCCAGATTATTATGCTCTCTGAAACATAATAATCTGGCCACTCAGTGTGTGTGTGTGTGTGTGTGTGTGTGTGTGTGTGTGTGTGTGTGTGTATCGTATTTTCTGGCATATAAGATGACTGGGCATATTAGGTGACCCCCAACTTTTTCAGTTAAAATATACAGTTTGGGATATACACACCTTATAAGATGACACCTGGAGTATAAGATGACCCACGACTTTTGAGAAGATTTTCCTGGGTTAAAAAGTCGTCTTATATACCAGAATATACGGATATACACACACACACACACACACACACACACAGTGAAAGCAGTCCTGAGAGGAAGTTCATAGCACTATAGGAAGATGGTATATCCTTCTACTTGTTTATATCTTCATTTTAATATTCTGCTACATGTCTGAATTCATTTATTAAATTTAGTCATTTTTTATAGAGTCTTTGGGTTTTTCTATGCACAGTATCATGTCATCTGCTAATAATGACACTTTTATTTTCTCTTTTCCAATTTGGATTCTTTTTATTTCTTATTCTTATCTTGTGTTTTGTATTGTGTGTTCATTTTCATTTGTTTTCATATATATTAGAGACCTGGTGCATGTATTCGTGCATGGGTGGGATCTGGCCAGCCTGTCCAGAAGGAGGGGACATGGGCGGTTAGCCGGCCTGCCTACTGGTCGAACTCCTGGTGGAAGGGACTATTTGCATATTAGCCTTTTATTATATAGAATATACACTGAGTGGCCAGATTATTATGGGTTTAAAAATCATAATAATCCGGCCACTCAGTGTATATGCTCAACATAATAAAGGCCATATATTACAAACCTACATTCAACATCATACTTAATGGGCAAAAACTAAAACCATTCCCCCTAAGAATAGGAACAAGACAGGATGCCCTCTTTCACTACTCCTGTTCAATGTAAGTTCTGGAAGTCCTGTCCATAGTGATCAGACAAGAAGAAGAAATAAAAGGAATCCAAATTGGAAAGGAGAAAATAAAACTGTCATTATTAGCAGATGACATGATACTTATCATGTGTTTTATGGAGTCTTTGGGCTTTTCTATGCCCAAAGACTCCATAAAAATGACTAGATTTAATAAATGAATTCATAAATGTAGCAGAATATAAAATGAAGACCCCAAAATCCATAGAGTTTTATATACCAACAGTGAACTCTCAGAAAGAGAAACTAAATAAATAAATATCCCATTTACCATTTCAACAAAATAATTAAGATACTTAGGAATATATGTAACCAAGGAGGTAAAAGACCCACACTCTGAAAAGTACAGGACATTGAAAAAAGAAATAGCCTTAGCTAGTTTGGCTCAGTGGATAGAGTGTCAGCCTGCAGACTAAAGAGTCCCAGGTTCAATACTGGTCATGGGCATATGCCCAGGTTGCAGTCTCGATCTCCAGTAGGGGCCATGCAGGAGGCTGCTGATCAATTATTCTCTCTCACTATTGATGTGTCTATCTCTTTCTCTCCCTTCTCCTTCCACTCTTAAATCAATAAAAAATAAATAAAAATAAACCCAAAAATTTATCAACATAAATGTGGACTCAGTGCATAAGAGAGAGAGAGAGAGAGAGAGAGAGAGAGAGAGAGAGAGAGAGAGATGAACAAGTGGAAGAATATACCATGTTCCTGGATTGGTAGAATCAACATCATTAAAATGTTCATATAACCCAAAGCAATCTATAGACAATGAAATCCTTATTAAAATACCAACAAACCTAGGAGAAATACTCCAAAAATTTATATGGAACCAAAAAAGACCCCAAATAGCTACAGCAATCTTGAGAAAGAACAAAGTTGGAGGAATCACAATGCCAGATACCAAGTTATGCTACAAAGCTATTGTACTAAAAACAGTCTATTACTAGCATAAGAACCAACAATGGAACAGAACGGAAAACCCAAAAATCACTCCAAACCACTATGCTCAATTAATATTTGACAAAGTAGGCAATAGTATACATTGGAGCAGAGACAATTTCCTCAATAAATAGTGTTGGGAAAACTGGACAGATACATATAAAAAATGAAATTAGACCAACAAGTTATACCATACACAATAATATACTAAAAATGGATAAAAGACTAAAACTACAGATGGGGAACCATTCAAGTCCTAGAAGAAACCATAGGCACCATAATCTCAGACATCTCTTGTAGCAATATGTTACTGTTACATCTCCTAGGACAATAGAAATTAAGGGGGAAATAAACAAGTAGAACTACATGAAAATATAAAGCTTCTGCACGGCAAAGGAAACCATCATTAAAATAGCAGGAGTCCTCCCTGCCCCAACTCCCACCCCCCCAGCCCACCCCCCAACATACACAAGGGAGATCATATTTGCCAATGATACATTCTGTTAAGTGGTTAATCTCCAAAATATATAGGGATCTCATACAACTTCACAAAAGAAAGATGAACAATCCAATTTAGAAAATGGGCAAAGTACCTAAATAGACATTTCTCCACAGTGAGCATACAGAAAGCCAAGAGACATATGAAAAAATGTTCAAAGTCACTAATCATTCAAGAGATGCAAATCAAAACAACAATGAGATATTACCTCACATTACCTGTCAGAATAGCTATCATCAACAAATCAACCAACAAATGTTTGTGAGGTTGTGAAGAAAAAGGAACCCTAGACACTGATACTGGCTGTCATGCAAGAGACAGCCAATCAATTATTCTCTCTCATCATTGATACTGGGACCCTTCAGTCTGCTGGTAGGAAGGCAGATTGGTGCAGTCACTGTGGAAAACAGTATGGAGTTTCCTCAAGAAATTAAAATTGGAACTCCCATTAGACCCAGTGATCCCACTTCTAGGAATATATCCTAAGAAACCTGAAACAGTCATCAGAAAGAATTTATGCACCACTATGTTTACATGATCTCACTCATATGTGGAATCTAATGAATCAAATAAACTGATGATCAAAAACAGACCCAGAGTCATAGATGCATGAACAGACTGTTGAACCTCAGAGGGAAAATAGGGAAAGGTGGGTGGGAAGAGATCAACCAATGAACTTGTATGCATATATAGATAACCTGTGGACACAGACAATGGGGTGGTGAGAGTCTGGGGGAGGAAGTAGGACAGGAGAGGGCTGGAAGAGGCTAATCATGGGAAAAGGAGAACTTGTGTAATAGTTTCAACAATAAAGATTAAAAGGGTGGGGGGGGGGAAAGACACAGCAAAATGGAAAAAAATATCCTACGGATTGGAAGAATCAACAGAGTTCAAATAACCGTAATACCTAGAGCAATATACAGTTTTAATGCAACTCCCATGAAAATCCAATGTCATTGTTTTAAGCAATAGAGCAAGCAATCACCCTAGCTGGTTTGCTCAGTGGATAGAGCATCAGCCTGCAGACTGAGGGAGTCCCAGGTTCAATTCTGGTCAAGGCCACATGCCTGAGTTGTGGGCTCTATCCCCAGTATGGGGCATGCAGGAGGCAGCCAATCAATTATTCTCTCTTGTCATTGATACTGGTGTTTCTATCTCTCTCTCCCTCTCCCTTTGTCTCTGAAATCAATAAAAAAATATTTTTTGAAAAATAGAGCAAGCAATCATCAAATTGTATGGAACCATAAAATAGACAAATAGCTAAAGAAATCTTGAGAAAAAAATAACAAAGCTGGAGGTATCATGTTTCCTGATTTCAAATTATGCTGCAGAGCTACAATAATCAAAACAGCATGGTACTGACAAATAAACAGACACACATATTTGTGGGATAGAATAGAGAGCTCAACTATAAAACTGCATGTTTATGGACAGATAATTTTTAACAATGGAGCAAGAAATACACAATGAAGTAAAGATAGTCTCTAATAAATTGTACTGGGAAAATTGGAAAGCCACATGCAAACCAATGAAATTGAATTATAATTTGTCCCTCTGTACACAAATTAATTCAAAATTAATCAAAGTACTAAATTTAAGACCCAAAACAATAAGTTACATAGAAGCAAAATAGGTACCAAACTTATGGACCTTAGTGATAGAAACATTTTATGAACTTTACCCCAAAGATAAAAGAAGCAAAGGCAAAACTAAATGAATGGGACTATATCAAATTAAAAAGCTTCTGCACAGCAAAAGAAACTGACAGCAAAACAAGAGGCAGCCAACCAGACAGGGGATGATATTTTCAAAGAGCTCTGACAAAGGTGTAATTTCCAAAATATATCAGGAACTCAAAAAATTCACCAAATAACCCAATCAATAAGTGGACAGAGAAGCCCGCCGGCATGGCTCAGTGGTTGAGCATCAAACTATGCACCAGATGGTTATGATTTAATTCCCTGTCAGGGCACATGCCTCAATTGGAAGCTTGATCCCCAGTGTGGAGCATGCAAGAGACAGGCAATCAATTATTCTCTCTTGTCATCGATACTAGTATATCTATCTCTCTTCCTCTCTGAAATTAATAATATCTATATCTATATATATAATCTATATATATATCTATATAACTAACTAACTAACTAACTATATATATATATATATATATGTTAAAAAGTGGTCTGGGACCGCCCTCAGTCCGCAGACTGATGCTTCTCTTCCAAGAAGACATATGAAAAGATGGTCATCCTCACTGACAATTAGTGAAATGCAAATCAAAATTACCATGAGATACCATCTCACACCTGTTAGAGTGGCCATTATCAACAAGGCAAGCAATAATCAGTGTTGGAGAGGTTGTAGATAAAAGGGAACCCTCATTCACTGCTGGTGAGAATGTCGACTGGTACAGCAGCCACTATGGAAAGCAGTCTGATGATTCCTCAAAAAATAGAGAATAGAGCTACCATACGACCCAGAAATACCTGTCCTTGGTATATACAAAAAAAAAAAAAAACAACAAAAAAACAAACCTCAAAATCATGCATTCTCGAAAATATATTCACCACTATGTTCATTACATCATTATTCACAGTGGTCAAGACGATCAAAGTGGCCTGCAATAAAGGACTAGATAAAGAAGACATGGTACATATACACATGGAATACTATGCAGCCAAAGAAAGGATGAAATAGCACCATTTGCAACAACACAGATGGACCCTGAGAATATTATGCTAAGTAAAATAAGTCAGTCAGAAAAAGCTAAGAACTGTATGTTCTCACTAATTTGTGGGATATGAAACTGAAACTTGTGAACACAAACAGCAGAGTTGAGGTTACCATAGAGAAGTGGTGGTGGGAGAAGGGAGTCCTAATATATTGTGACAGGAGAAGATTTGACTTTGGGTGGTAGCACATAGTGCACTGGAAACTCACACCTAAAATATATATGTTCATGTTGACCAATGTCACTTAAATAAATCTAATTTTAAAAATAAAATAAAATAATGGAAAGTATTTTTGCTTATCCACATAGTTACCATTTCTGATATTTCTCATTAATTTGTGAAGATCAATATTTTCATCTGATATCATATTCCCTTTGCATAAAGTACTTCCCTTAATACTTCTTGTAATGTCAGTCTGCTAAAATAACATTGTTCATCTTTAGAAAGTCTGAAAAGATTTTATTTTGGCTTAATTTTAAATATATTTTTGCTAGGAGGATAGAATTCTATGTAGGGTTGGCTTTGTTTTAGTTCTTTAAAGTAGGTGCTTCACTCTTTTCTGGTTTGAATTATTCCTGACTAGAAGTCTGTTATTTTCCTTTACTCTGTTGTTCTTTTCTTTTTTTTAATATGCAATTGTCCTTTTTCTCTGCCTGCTTTGAAGATTTATCTTTATCTCTAATTTTAAGCAGTTTATTTATGATATGTTTGTTTGTTTGTGTTTCATTAAGCATGTTTGATCTATGGTTCAAAGTTTTTGTTACACTTGGAGAAAAAGAATCACATTTCACCCCAATATTTGCCCTTTCTTCCCTCCACCCTCCAAGGATTCCAATTACAAATATATAAGATCCCTTCATATTGTCCCTCAGTTCACTAAAACTCTTAATTTTATTCAGTCTTATTTCTCTGTGTCTCATTTTCATTAGTATCTATTGTTGTACCTTAAAATTCAATAATCTTTTCTTCTATAGTGTTCAGTCTGTTGTTAAAAATATTAATCCCATCAATTAACTTTTTTTAAAAAAAATGCAAGTGTTATACTTTCTATCTCTATAATACTAACTTTATTTTCCCGTCTTTCCAATTTTCATGTCTTTTCTTAACATGTTCATGCTTCCCTTGATCTTTGTGCCAAATGGAACACAGTTTTCTTAAGCTCTGTTCTTGTACATACTAAATCACTCAGAATACATCTGATACTTTCAAGGCTTCTTGTTAAGCTTTGTTATATGGTACAAGACCAGAATTTATTCTAGTGCTAATCTTATGCTCCTCTTGAGCCAACACCATTTTAATATTCTATGCAATATCCCATAACTTATGAAGTTTTCCCATTCTGACTGGTGAAACTATAAGCTATTCCCAAACATTTATGAACTCTCTTCTTCTGTTCCCTTTGACGGGTTATTTCCTCACCAGTAACTTCCTCACACACACATGCACTGATAAATACTTACATATAGACTCAGTGTGGGTGGTAAAATTTCAACATATTCACATTATTTCAAAAATCATTATTTTATACATTTTCAAGGTTTTTTGTTGATTGAAAGAAGGTAAATCTACTCTCTGTTATTTCTGCCCTATATTATCTGTTTTGATTGTATAATTTGTTCTTTTAATGAAAGCTACTCAAAAACAGATTTATTTCCTTGAGATTCCTGATTTTGCTTTTGCAATCATTTTCAGATTGATTATTTTTATTCAGTTGAAAATTATTCTCTTTTTTATAGTGTTTTATTTGTTAAGTTTACCTCATGTGGTTTGAAGACTTAGTCTCAAGCTCCCTATGAAGATTATTTTAAGTTCTGCACTTACCCAGCCTATCTGAAGGCTTTAGCATTGTTTCTATTCAAACTCCAAGGTCTCTCAGTTTTATAATAGTGATTCAGGGCTCCTGTCCTCAGTGATATTCAGGTCCTGGTTTGTCATCTCTGTGCTTTCCTCCCCACAGATATGCAACTTTATTCAAGCTTGGGCAGTAGTTGTAAATATTTTCTGCCTTTCATTGCTGTCTCATGCAATGGGTTTAATTGAGGTCTCAGTCATATTGATGGTATTTTTGTGGGTTTTGCCTCTTTATCTCTTTTCAGGGTTGTGAACTTCAAAGACAATCATTTTACCTCTATATGTTTGTTTCATTTAATGTATGACCATATTATATATTTTTAAATGCAACCTTTTGTTTTATCAGATATAAATGCTATGTGTTTGGATTAATAGGCAGGATGGATGGGTCTAGATTATAATCTCTAAATTTGGTCTTGACAAGATCTCATGTATTAACTTTGAGGGGTCCCATTTTCATACTGCTGGAAGCTATAGTACCATGTTGAATTATATTTATAATAAAGAAGTTTTCTAAGCCCAGCAATACAAATGAATTTTACAAATTCATAAATCAATTTTGTTAAGTTTATGAAAAATTACTTCCTAGACTCATCTTTGAAAAGTAAGCATAATTAATATATCGATGAACATGAAAATCACAAGACATCATTTTATTCAGTTAATCTTGTTATTGAAAGTCATATTAGGTACAAAACACTTTATCCATAATATTCTAAGTTTTTGTATAGTTTTGTGTAATGATTGACATATCAATTTATTATGTGATTATCTAAAACAATTTACATAATTTTATTTAAAGTATACTGTAGATGAAAGAGTCTAATAAAATATAACTAAAAGTATTATTAATTCCAGAATATTAAATTTGCTATGATCTAATCACTTAAATTTATTCACAGATAATTCTACTAGTTTTAGGTTTTAAAAATATGGTAGGGAATCAGCCAACATAACTCTGAAGGAAAAGAAGTCTAAACTCAAAAATGTAAATTTTTGTTTCACATCTGATTTTCCTTTTTATAAAAGCTTGCATTAATTCCCCGTGTTTCTATATGACAGAGCTGTTTTACACTGAAATGCCATTATGATTGATGTAAGTGTATTATCTGAATAAGCCCTCTGAATCAGGTTCATATTACAGGTCAGTTGCCTGCTCCTACTGTCAATTGAGATATTTCTAGTAGTGGTTAATAACTATTGATGTGTCCTGTGCTCCCTAGGATCTCTCCTTTGCAGTCAGTATTTCTGTGTAAGTTTTACACCGTATCATTTTGCAGTTGGTAGTAGAGCTTGGTGATTGCTCTAATGTGTTTAGGAGTGATTATCTCTTTTATAAGATCAAGTGTTTCTCAGTTGTTGACTTTTTGTTTTCTTTCTAATTGCTCTGGAATAGTTGGTACAGCCCTGCATGTAGGAGATACTGACATATTTTTTCATATCTAGAAAGATGGGAGAAAATTTATTTACAATTTATATGTTATAGTTAGACAAAGTTTTAACATTTTATTTAGCTAATACCACCTAATCAGTAACCTAACAAAATGTTTGGCTCTACCAAAAAGTCCATAGTAAAGTAAAGGTAAAGTCACATAAGGTAAAAAACAACAACAACAACAAAAAAGCATAGTACAAAAATTATTTGACTATATTTTGTGCTTGACTCTATGTACTTGTTATCAAATTCATAGAAGTAAATGAACATAATAATGAGGCAGATTTACTTTTAAAGTCACACAATTATTTAATAGTGATGTTTAATCTATTAATGAAGAATCCCACAGGATCATAATCAGTATAATTAGTAGAATTACTAAAGAACATATCACTATATCACTAATTTCTTTCTATTCTTCTCAGTTAAATCTTAAATGTCTTGAAAGAAGTATATTTAAATTAGTTGCACTAATAGAAAAAAAAATTTAGATTGTTTTTGAAAAAGATTTTCATTATCAAACTCTACTTTATTATGGTTTAAATGACTGAGGCCACCAAATTCAGATTTGAAGTGCATGAAAGTGGAGTCTTTTTAGAATGTAATCCAATATAATAACAATGTAATATGCTGTGTCCAGTCATCCATTCAATCAATCAAAGTGTAATATGCTAATGATATGCTAAGGCCACTCAACTGCTCACTATGATGTGCACTGACCACCAGAGGGCAGACGGTCCAACTGGTAGATTAGCTTGCTGCTGGGGTCTGACCAATGAGAACTGACCAGAGGGCCAGACATACCCTGGAGCTCTCCCAGGTCCCTCTCTGGTTGGCCAACCTCCTGCATTCCTCCCTGGTCCTAATCCTGCACCATTGGGGTCCCTGGACCTGGCCTGTGTCCTCTCGCAATCTGGGACCTCTTGGGAGATGTTGGAGTGCTGGTTTCAATTCGATTCCACAGGCCAGGCTGAGAGACCCCACTGGTGCATGACTTCATACACTAGGCCTCTAGTGTTAGAAATAAGTTCTACAGCCTTACAGCAAATCCATTAATAAAGAGTGTAGCATGAATGTATGTACATGTATACATTTTAAAAACTCTCCTCAGAAATTTCTGCACTTAACCATCATTTGTTTTTCATAAAACACAAATGATTTAAATGTTTCATCATTATCTTACCATTCTGGAGTGTATTTCTCTGGCATACAATGGAAATAAAAATTCTGATTCCCCTTCCAAGCGAAGCCCATCTTTTGTAACACGCAAATGACCCATTCCTGTCTGTTAAAAAGATGAGACAATAGAGATTTTGTTATGGTTTTCTTTTTTCTTTTCTTTTAGGATCAGCTTAAATTACATATGCATTTTCATTAATTTTCTATCAGCACTTTTCTGTATTTCTCTCAAATACTTTATTTAAAAGTTTAGTTATTTTTATTCAATATGCAGTATTTTATTGCTTGTATAAATACAAAGGCCCATTTAGGAACTACATATAAGATTTAAAGAATCACTTTACCAGAAATACATAAGAGCTCACCATCATGTAAGAAAAAGAATTATATCATTACTATTTTTAAATGTTTTAAATTTTGGTGCAATAAAATGGACTCTCTTGAGGTGTACAGTTCTAGGAGTTTTAACACAGGTAACCACAACACAATCAGGAGATAGAATAATTCTATCACCACCATACCCCAAAACGATTACTTTTTGAATGAAGGCTTCAAGTGTATTATTAAGCTCACAAAATAGCCAATATTTATTGGGCATTTCTTAACTAAAAAGCAATATAGGATGTGGAGGTCTCTGCTCTTCAGAAGTTTTCAGTGTTAAAGAACTATCAGACAGCATAGATAACTTAATTCTGGAGTTAACATATCACCATTATGCTACTAAATCTTGTGCACATTTTAAAACTTCATTTCCTTTGAATTCTCAGAAGCATTCAATACTGGATCTATTTCTCCTTGAAATACTATCCTCATTTGATGTCCACCATCCCATGCTCTCCTAGCTTTTCTCCTACTTCAGGAAACACTTTTCCCCCTTATTACACATTCACCTCCCTCTACCCAGCCTTGACAGCTGACTTTATCAAGCTCAATCCTAGGCACTTTCCCCGTGTTCCCTCTCTGGCCACACCCTCAGCTTTCACTTGCATCTCTTTTCTGAGCTCCATTCCTATATATATGGCTGCTAATCTGTCCTCTCCTTTTGCACGTCTCGGACGTACCTAAATTAAACTCATTGAATCTTTATTTTCCCTCTCTTCCTCCAAAATAGACATTCATTTAAGGGGGCGGGGGTAGCAGCAAAAGAGCCAAGGGAATGAAACAAAGATATTTTATATAGTAACAGGTGATTGATTTCTGGAACAGAGATATGTTAGTTTGAATTGATACCATAGACTTCTCTGATTGACAAGTCCATTCACAAGAACCAAATTCAATGTGTGATTACATAATCTGCATGGTTCTCTATCTGAGGACCATCTTTATGGTAGTTAGGTCTAGGAGCTGTGGTTTTCCCACTGTGCTTGATGGAAGCACCTCATGCTGTGGGACTTGGGCTGAACCTTACTACAGGCAGGGCAGCCCTCTGGAGTCTCTCTTACAGGTGTGATTCAGTGTGCAGTTAGTTTGAAGAAAAGGCTCAAAGTCTCAAAAGCTGATAACAATCTCTCACAGGATCCAACCATCCATTTGCAAAACATGGTTTACAAAATTAAACCAACATTATGAATATTATAAGATCCATCATGTGTGGATAAGTAGTGCAAGCCCTGACAATTATTGCTTTTATCTTTTCTTGTAGAGTAAAACCTCAATATAGTGGACTAATTCAGGTGAGAGGGTGTTTATTAAAGCTGAAAGTTCATTATATAGTAAAGCAGGTTTTCTGAATGGGTATGTTAAAAAAACTGACAAATTAGTTTACCTATTTTTACATACGTAAATATATTTGTGTAATTACAATTAACTATGTATGAAAAGTTCAGTTTCACCGAAAAGTTTTCTAAATGTATTACTGTAGTTTTAAATTTATATTGAATAGATCTAGTAAAAGCATGCATTCAATTAAATCAACACAATTAAATGCACATGACTTGGGTATGGCTTGGTGCATGTGGGATCATCTGCTAGAAGGTTCACACCATGTGACTACAGAACCAATTATTGGGCATGATGTGATGTGATCATATGCGAATCATTTGTGAGACACTGTTTATGAACAGTGGCTCTTGGGTTTAAGTATGTAAACTTTAGTTGTAGATATGTAATATTTATGTTGAAAATTTTTATAGTGTTTTTTCCAACATATGGCCTCTTCACTAAAAGTTGTTTAAAATAAAAGTGAATTGAGTACTTACTCATCACAGCCCTCTGTTAAGAAATTTCTTCAACTAGTCTTCTCTGGACCATAAATGCCCCCAAAAGTTCAGCTCTAAAGTCTAGGTTGGAGAGAAACCAAGACGGTGGCATAGGCAATCACCTAAACTGCTGCCTCGCACAACAATATCAAAACTACAACTAAAAGACAGAACAGACATCATCCAGAACCACAGGAAAGTTGGCTGAGTGGAAATTCTACAACTAGAAGGAAAGAGAAGGGCTCATAGAAACTTAGAGAAGCTACAAAAAGGTATGGAGACACATGCATGGAGAGAGCAAGCGGTGGTGTGCCTGGCTGGCTTCCTCTGGCGGGGGGGAGATGGAAACTCCCAACTGCACATAACCCCTTCTCCTATGGCATTGAATCCCAGCTCTGGGCAAAACTCAGACGGGGAGAGTCTGGACTGTAAAAAGGAAAGAGTGCACGGAAATTTAGGGGAGTTGTGAAAGGGTAAAAGTCTGGGACACACAAACCAATGCACACAGAGAGGACGGACTACTGATTGTGCCGCTGGCTCTCTCTGGTGGGGTGGGAGACAGAGCCTCCCACTGGGCCATTTCTAACTGCATTGAACCCCAGTTTCGGGCGAGACGTTGGGGAGCCAGATTCATATGGGACAAGGGAATGGGAAAGGCAAAGGTTTGGAGGCACCCATGTGTGCGCACAGAAAGAGCCACACAATTACCAACGGATACTTGAGACCCAGGGGCCATGTAGGGGAGGGCTGACTGGAATCCAAGGCTGTCTCTGCTCAGCCCTGAGACTCCACCCCACCCAATCTGAACAGAGAGGCTTTTGCAGTTTTGCAAGTCTTGCATCATAAGGCTGATTCCAGCACAGATTTCTCCCAGCATAGTGAAAATACAGAAACAAAGGAACAGACCACAAACAAAAGAAATGGAGGCAAACAAACGACTGGATATAGAGTTCAAAAAGGCTTATAAGATTTTTCAAGAATTTCCTAAAAAAAGATGAATAAATTTAGCGAGACCCAAGAGAAGATGAAAAAGAACCAACTAGAAATTAAAAATAAACTGACTGAAATAAAAAAAATATTATAGAGAGACCTAACAGTAGACTAGAGGAAGGCAAGAATCAAGCCAAGAATTTGAAATACAAAGAAGCAGAAAACACTCAACTGGAAAAGAAAAAAGAAAAAAAATCCAAAAATATGAAGATAGTGTAAAGAGCCTGTGAGTAAACTTCAAGCGCACCAACATCAGAATTATGGGGGTGCCAGAAGGAGAGAGAGATCAAGGTACTGAAAACCTATTTGAAGAAATAATGAATGAAAACTTACCCCACCTGGTGAAAGAAATAGACTTCCAAGTCCAGGAAGCACACCGAACCCCAAATAAAAGGAATCCAAAGAGGACCACAACAAGACACATCATAATTAAAATACCAAGAGCAAAAGACAAAGAGAATATTAAAAGCAGCAAGAGAAAAACAGTTAATTGCCTACAAGGGAGCACCCATACGATTGTCAGCTGATGTCTCAACAGAAACTATGCAGGCCAGATGGAAGTGGCAAGAAATATTCAAAGTGATGAATAGCAAGAACCCACAACCAAGATTACTCTATCCAGCAAAGCTATGACTCAGAATTGAAGGGCAGATAAAGAGCTTCACAGATAAGAAAAAGCTAAAGGAATTCATCAACACCAAACCAGTATTATATGAAATGATGAAAGGTACTATTTAGGAAATGAAAAAGTAAAAGGTAAAGATAAAAATCATGGACAACAAATACATATCTGTCAACAAGTGAATCAAAAAAGTGAATTAAAAATGTGATGAACATAATAAACTGCTGAATATAATAGAATCGGGAAAAGGGTAAGGGGGGTACAGGGAGAGATTGGACAATAATCATACACCTATGGATGAGGACAATGTTGGGGGAGGGAAGGTAGAGGGAGGGATGGGAGTGGGTAGAGGGGAGCTATTGTGGAAAAAAAGAAACAAATGTAATAATCTGAACAATAAAGATTTATTAAAATACAATAAAATAAAATAAAGTCCTAGGTCACTAAATCAAAAAAATAAAATAAAATAAATATAAAAAAATAAAATAACAGTGAACTAATAATGACAAATAATCTGTTAATATGATTATAAGCATATCTTGGGTTAAAAGCGTTTTTAAATTAACAGGATGTTAATTTTCACATATGACATAGGGACTGGAAGTTCTGTTAAATTGAGGTCAGCAAAATTAAGGGGTTACTGTAATGCATGGGCCTGACTTAAGCTTTGATTGTCCGGGCATCCATTTCAAAGATAGCTATTTCCAATAAACCATTCAAAGAGTAGAATGGTTCATTTTCTACTCTACATGGAGCCAGGCTGCCTTTCCCACTGAATCTCTTGTTTTAGAGATCTTGGTTAATTGCAGTAAATAACCACTTGGGCTGCTTACTTTTGTTTTAGTTTAGTTTTGTTTTTTGTTTTCTTTTCCTGTGATTTAAATTCCTGCTCCTATGTTTTAAATTAACAATTAAAGGGTGGGCCAGGTGAAACCCTAGCCTCATAGCCTCCTTCCCAATAAAAGCAAAATTTCAGGATCCTATGAGCTCTCGACCTTGCTTCATGGTCCCAGATGTTCTGTTGAATTTCCAGGTCTAGCTAAGTAACAAAATCTGTATCATTTCAAAGTTTTCTGCTGGTTATTACTGAAGGGCATCTTGCTGTCTTAAGAACTACAAGGGCTGGTCCAGCTACAACATTGGTAATTGATGATAGGCTGAGCCATACAAACCAGGAAAATAAGCCACTTTTTAACAAACAATTCCATCAGAAATTTTATATCCTGGAAATAACCCAAGTGAAGCTTTAAATGAAAGGTTATCATGGTGGTATGTGGTAAGACTAAATAGTCATCTCAGACAATGGATAAAGAAAAAATGAATTTATTTTAAAAAAGGGACATTAAGCACTGAGCCAAGGGGACATTGAGTTAATGATGGCTGCCCCAAGAGCTGGAGTTTCATCCTTTATGCAGTCACTGGTGGGAAGCTCTTGTTGTCTGTCATTAGTGGTTTTAGGGGCAGAATGTGTGGGCTTGAAATGCAGATAGCATGCAGGTATGCAATCAGGTGTCTTCAGGACAGTTTCAATTTCTTATATGGTTTGATTCCAAATGTCCACCAAGTTATTTTTTCTGGTCTTCATTCTCCTGTGGCAGAAAGCATACAAATGGCCATTAAAGATCTTGTTGCCCTATAGTCCTAACATTTTCCTCTTCTGTAAGTAATTATTTTTATGGAATCAGGCTGAAGGTCTCTATATTCTACCAGTAATCCTAAGAAACAAGGCCTCCTGGTGCTGCTGGCAGGGTTATATGAATAAAGTTACTCCACATATCAGAAACCAGCTAGCCAGCAATTTAGTATGTCCGTTATTATAAGGGAGGGTAACACTGTCAGAATAGTTTATATTGTAGATACTGAAAGACAATAACTAGAAGACCTGGTAAAGATGCTGCATATAATTCTTAATTTTTAAAATTATGATCTATATATGCATCTGTTCCTATAGCAGCCTGAAAGGGTCACCATATATTATTTCATAGAGACTCAAATCAACCCCCTTCTGGGTGCTACTCTAATCCTGAGCAGGGCAATTGGCAACACCTGATTCCAATGCAGATGAGTCTCCTGAAATAGATAGCCTATATTTTTCTTTAGGGAATGGTTCATTTTCTATTTTCCCTGAAGATTGAGAGTGGTATGCTGAGTGGAATTTATATGTGATACCCAAGACTGATGAAACCTGTTGAGTGACTTGGGAGGTAAAAACTGATCCTGAGGCAGCCATGGCATCATTTGTCTGGTTTTGCTACTTTTCTGGGCCTGGAGATGAAATACAACTAAGGCCTAGATGTTATCTTTAGGGAAGAAAAAGTCAGGGGGTATAAACTGCATGACCAGTGATATGCTATGAGAGGGAAGGTTACTCTAGAGGTGAGGTTCTTGTTTTTCCAGTTTTGTCCCTTGCTAGGCATCTGGAGTTTTCTTCCCCAGTGAGTTTCTGTACCTGGCCCATTGTCCTTGCTCTAGAATTGATGGGGGGAGGGGGAAACTCCTAACATTAAGATTATAAATTCTAACTCAATGATATACTGCTTAATTTTGGGGTTGAAGTGAATAAATGCTGCATGGCTGGTGTGGATTAGCGCTTGAGCATGGACCCATGAACCAGAAGGTCACAGTTCCATATCTGGTCAGGGCACTTGCCGAGGTTGAGGGTTCCATCTCCAGTAGGAGGTGTGCATGAGGCAGCCCATCAATGATTCTCTTTCACCATTGATAGTTCTCTTTCTCCCACTCCCTTCTTCTCTCTGAAATCAATAAAAAATATTTTTTAAAACACTGAATAAATGGACAAATTGGACTTTGGCACATGGTGGTCGACAGGACTGGAGAGAGGGACAATGTAAGTGAGGAAGTAAGGGGGAGAGAGAGAGAGAGTCCTCTCATGGAGAAGGCTTGGGGTGGGGGTGCAGGTTCCCCTTGCCAAAGAGCCCCTGCTGTCCCCACAGGTACTCTCCAGCTGGCTCTGGCTTGGAAAGCGAACTATCTTAAAGGGTTTACAAGGTCTTCCTTGGGAGGAGGTGGCAGGGAGCAGTAGTGGGTAGGTGCCCAAACTTGCCACCATCCAGACTAGCCACAGTTGGGCCTAAATACATGTGAGAGTGCCCCAAGGACACAACATCAGGTTCACGCATCTAAGTACACAGCAGCAGCAGCAGAGAGAGCCTGAGCTCACCTGCCACAGACCTAGGGAAACAGCAGCAGGACCCCATGCATCTGCAGCTGATAGCCCAGGACCCCTCGCTACAGGGACAAAGAGCTTCTGCTACTGCCACAGCCACTCCCTAGGCACAGCTCGAGCTTGGAGAGCATGCCTCCTTGAAAGGTTTACAAGATCCTCTTTGGGATAAGGCTGCAGCGAACAGCAGTGGCAAGGTGCCAAGCCTCACCACCATCTGGATGCATCCTGCCTTGGTCCCAAAGAGGTCACAACCCAGACCCATATGCCTGTAACAGACACCTGTGGGGCTTCTGTATGCCTGTCACACACCCAGCCTGATCCCATGCACCCAATGGAACCCAGCCTAGACATTGTACAGCCTCCAGGCAACCATTACTGACCCAGCAGGGCTCTTGCCCCTGCCATGTACTCAACCTCTGCCACTACTACTGTGCTGCCACCACCATCCTAGAGCCCAGCTTCTCAGTTCTATCACCAAGGGTTGAGGGGAGGAATTGTGCTGAAGACTGGGAGGTGGATGTAGCCTCCCCTGACCTGGAACTATTAAACTAAGGACTTAAGGAGACTGAAGAGGCTGCAGATAGGTAGGTGAAAAAGGAGGGCCTGAGACTGAGAGGAAGCCTCAAGGGCACTTACTGTCTGTGGAGACTGCAGAGTGGTACAGCAGTGGGAGCCTAGGGCTGAAGTCTTTAGATAGAGTAGCACTAGCCCTCTGCCATCCTGCAGGCTGGGAAGCTCCTCTAAGCAGTAGGGAGGATCCTGCAGTGGAGCTCAGCGCCAACTTATTGGAAGGGTCTGAAGACACATGAAACATTAAATCTGGAGGGCTCTCTATTACTTGAAGGAATTCCTGCAGGTGAGTAAAAAAGGGACTGGACAGTAGGCCCAGGAAGAAGATCAGCACTGCCCATGTAGAACACAAAGTGAAACAGCTGCTTTTGAACTGACGTGCAGCGCCCTGAGGCAAGGGGGAACACCCCAGGATAGAAAATCTGTGCTCCTGCAGGTAATTGAGAGGAGGTGCCAGCAAACCAGATAGAGCTGAGACATTAGAAGAAGAGGAAGTGCCTGCTCCCTCCCCCACAAATCACTGGCACCACACCCAACAGTAGTCTGATCAAACTATCCTGGTGGGCCAAGACCAGGATACCCCCACAAAGCCCAGCACCATAGAGAAAGGGAATACAGTTTACAAAAGGAACAATCAAGGTGTGAGACACAAGGCAGACCTAGCCTCTGGGCTAAGGAGTCGCCAACCACTGGATTACTAAGGGCTTCAAACCCTCTGACTGCCCTGGGCCAGAAAGGAACAGTAACTCATATTGGCCTGCACCAGAGAAGCTTCCAGGAAGCCTAGGATAGACGCACAAAGGGACCAGATTCAACAACAGAGTGAAATCCAAGGAGCTCCACAAATAGCAGACCCAAAGATTTTTCCAGTGTGTGCATGTGTGAGGTTTTGTTTTTAGGTCTGGGTATGTGTGAATGGATATTGGTTTTACTTTATGTTGTTTATTTGCTTTTTTTCCCCTTTCTTTCTTCT
>PVJN01002288.1:0-49877 GCA_004026805.1 Lasiurus borealis | reverse complement strand
TTGTCTTTAAAAACATCTTGCCCCTGTAGGCTAGAAATAAACCCACCAGAGCAAAAGAAAAATGATTGAGTCCCATTTTCAATATCCAATAGCTTTGAGTGCCAGTTTCAATGTCAAACAGTTCTTTATGTGTACATGTCATCAATGGTAACTGGATACTGGACAAATGGTTGCCTATTCTGATTGTGATTAATTTTCCTTATTTTATTTTGATTTTCTCTTTTTGCTCATTATTTCAATTTTATATTATCTATCTATATCCTATATTTATTATCATTACATTTTAAATTCATTATTATTTCACTTATTTTCCTTCTCAGTATTTCCTGTTGTTGCATTGAGTAGCTTGATTTTCATGATATTTTTGGTTTGGTCTTGTTCTGACCTGATATAATAGCTGTCACCATAACATGGGGGTTGAACCTCACTGGCAGCAAGTCAGAGAGGAGATCCCTCTCATGAATAGGACATCATTAATTCAGTCCCAGTTACAACAGGAAAGCCCAAATAATGCACAGAATGGACATTCCTAGAACTTTCAGCTCAGGTGTACAAAGAAACTGCACCACTGGACTCCTCAAGACACTTTCTTCATAAGGTCACCCCACAAAGATTGGAGGGCAGGGCATTACAGTTCTATCTATCATATAGAAAAAAATACATAGAGAAAGCTAAAATGGGAATACAAAGAAACAACCCCCAAATGAAGGAAACTCCAGAAAAATAACTAAATGAAATGAAGGTAAGCAGCCTATCAGACACAGACTTCAAAGCAATGGTTATAAAGATGCTTAAGGAACTTATTGCAAATTACAAGAGCATGAAAGAGGATATAGAGGCCATGAACAAAACCCAGACAGAAATGAAGAATGATATGTTTAACATCAAGAACACACTGGAAGGCATTAAAAGTAGATTGGATGAAGCAGAGAATAGAATCAGTGATTTGGAAGACAAGGTAGAAATAAATACCTAATTAGAGCAGCAAATTAGAAAAGGAATTTAAAACCAGGAAGATAGCTTAAGGGAGCTCTGGAACAATATGAAGAGTAACAATGGGAGAGAAACCAAGATGGCAGAATAAGTGAACACCTAAACTGCTGCCTTACACAACAATTTCAAAACTACAACTAAAAGACAGAACAGACATCATCCAGAACCACAGGAAAGCTGGATTAGTGGAAATTCTACAACAAGAAGGAAAGAGAGGGCTCACAGAGACTTAGAAGAGCAGCAAAAAGCTGAGGTATGGAGACACGTGCGTGGAGAGAATGAGTCGGCAAAGTGCCTAGCTGGCTTCCACTGGCAGGAGGGAGACGGAGACTCTCAACTGCACTGAACCCCTTATCCCAATGCACTGAACCCCAATTCTGGGTGAGATTCATTCATGGAAAGTCTGGACTGTGAAAAGGGAGGAGTATACGGAAATTTAGGGGATCCACGAAAGGACAGAAGTCTGCGGACAGAGAGGATGGACCACTGATTGTGCCACTGGCTTTCTCTAGGGGGCAGGAGACAGAGCCTCCCAACTGCACCACTTCTGACTGCACTGAACCCCCATTTCGGGTAAGACCCTGGGGACCCAGACTCATATGGGTCCCAGAGTGCAAGGGAACCGGAAAGACAGAAGTCCAAAGGCACGTGTGCATGTACACAGAGAGGGCTGCACTGATTATGGAGAGACACTTGTGACCCAGGGGTCATGTAGAGCTGAACTGACTGGAAGCCAAGACTGTATGCTCAGCCCTGAGACACCGCCCCAGCCAAGCTTAACTAAGAGGCTTTTGCAGTTTTGCAAGTCTTGTATCAGAAGGCTGACTCCAGCACAGAAGTTCTCCTGGCATAGTGAAAATACAGAAATAAAGGAACAGACCACAAACAAAACAAATGGAGGAAAACAAATGACTGGATACAGAGTTCAAAACCATGGTTATAAAGTTTTTTAAGAATTTCCTAAAAAAGATGGATAAATTTAGCGAGGCCCAAGAGGAGATAAAAAAGGACCAACTAGAGATTAAACATACACTAACTGAAATAAAAAATATTATACAGAGACCTAACAGCAGACTAGAGGAAGACAAGAATAAAGTCAAAGACTTGAAATATAAAGAATCAAAAGACACCCAACCAGAGAAGCAAAAAGAAAAAAAATCCAAAAATGTGAAGATAGTGTAAGGAGCCTGTGGGACAACTTCAAGCGCACCAACATCAGAATTATGGGGATGCCAAAAGAAGAGAGAGAGCAAGGTACTGAAAACCTATTTGAAGAAATAATGAATGAAAACTTACCCCACCTGGTGAAAGAAATAGACTTCCAAGTCCAGGAAGCACACCGAACCCCAAATAAAAGGAATCCAAAGAGGACCACAACAAGACACATCATAATTAAAATACCAAGAGCAAAAGACAAAGAGAGAATATTAAAAGCAGCAAGAGAAAAACAGTTAATTTCCTAAAAGGGAGCACCCATACGATTGTCAGCTGATGTCTCAACAGAAACTATGCAGGCCAGATGGAAGTGGCAAGAAATATTCAAAGTGATGAATAGCAAGAACCTACAAACAAGATTCCTCTACCCAGCAAAGCTATCATTCAGAATTGAAAGGCAGATAAAGAGCTTCACAGATAAGAAAAAGATAAAGGAGTTCATCAACATCAAATAAGAATTATATGAAATGCTGAAAGGTACTTTTTAAAAAGAGGAAGAAGAAGAAAAAGGTAAAGATAAAAATTATGAACAACAAATACATATCTATCAATAAGTGAATCTAAAAATCAAGTGAATAAAAAATCTGATGAACAGAATAAACTGGTGAATATAATAGAATCAGAGGCATAGAAAGGGAGTGGACTGACAATTCTCAGGGGGAGAGGGGTGAAGGGGGTGCATGGAGAGACTGGACAAAAATCATACACCTATGGATGAGGTCAATGTAGGGGGGAGTAAGGGTAGAGGGAAGGAAGGGAGCTGGGTGGAGGAGTGCTATGGGGGGGGAAGAGAAACAAATGTAATAATTTGAACAATAAAGATTTATTTTTTAAAAAAAGTAACAATGTCTACTTTATAGGAAAACCGGAAGAGGAAGAGGGTGAGCAAAGAACAGAGAATCTGTTTAAAGAAATAGACAGAAAGCTTCCCCAACCTGGTAAAGAAAAATGTCACACAAGTTTAGGAGGCACAGAGAGTCCCAATCTAGAGGAATCCAAAGAAATCTAAACCTAGACACATCATAATCAAAATGGCAAAAGTAAAAGACTAATAAAGAATCTTAAAGGCAGCAAGAGAGAGAGAGGAAATACCTACAAAGGAGTTTCCATTAATATGTCAACTGAGCTGAAACTGGTTGGGCTCAATGGATAGAGCATTGGTCTATGGACTGAAGGGTCCCAGGTTCAATTCCAGTCAAGGGCATGTACCTTGGTTGCGGGCATATCCCCAGTAGGGATGTGCAGGAGGCAGCAGATCGAAGTCTCTCTCTCATTGATGTTTCAAACTCTCTATACCTCTCCCTTCCTCTCTGTGAAAAATCAATAAAATAATTAAAAAATATATATATGTCAACTGACTTCTCAATAGAAATACTTCACGCCAGAAGGGAGTGATATGGATTACTCAAAGATATGAAAAGCAAGGGCCTAAATCCAAGAATACTGTATTCACTAAAGTTATCATCTATACTAATAAAAGCCTAGGTGGCCCTTGTGCATGACATCATCACAAGATGGCTGCTACAAGATGGCCACACACACAGCAGATGCAGAGCCTGGTGGCCACTCAGCATAGTGAGGCCAAGGGGTCCCACAGCTCCATGCAGTGTAGAGGAAGTCAACTCCGGCAGAGGAGACAGATCATAGCAATGAAGGGCACTTGGGGGCAATCAGGCTGACAGGGAAGGGCAGTTGGGGGTGATCAGGCCAGCAGGGGAGGGTAGTTGGGGGTGATCAAGCCAGCAAGGGAGGACAGTTATGAGTAATCAGGCTGGCAGGGGAAGGCAGTTGGGGATGATAAGGCCAGCAGGGGAGCGGTTAGGGGGCAATCAGGCAGGCAGGCAGGTGAGCAGTTAGGAGCCAACGGTCCCGGATTGTGAAAGGGATGTCCAACTGCCAATTTAGGCCCGACCAGCAGTCAGACATTCCCCAAGGGATCCCAGACAGGAGAGGGTGCAGGCCGGTCTGAGGGACAACCTCACCCCATGCATGAATGTCATGCACCAGGCCACCAATTTAAAATAAAAGATGAAATAAAGAGCTTTCCAGAGAAATAAAGGCTAAAAGAGTACATTAACACTGAACCAGCAATACAAGAAATGTTCAAGGGACTGCTTTTAAAAAAAAGAAGAAGAAAAGAAGAAAGACACAATCATAGCCATAAACAAAAGATAGACAGAGATTGAGAGTGAAGGAAAAATATATTCCATGAAAAAGGAAAGAAAAGAAAAAAAAAGCTGGAGTAGCAATATTCCTATCAGACAAAATAGATACCAAAACAAAAACCATAACAAAGAGACAAAGAAAGCCACTTTATAATATAAAGGGAATAATTTAACAAGAAAATATAAACCTTGTAAACACGTATTCACCCAATATAAGAGCACTCGTGTGCTCCTAAAAAAAAACTCTAGATGGACTTTAAGGGAGAAATTAACAGTAATACGGTCATAGTAGTGGACTTCAACACCTCACTGACACCAGTAGACAAAAAACAACAACAAGGAAACAGAGTCTTTAAATGACACACTAGATTAAATAGCTCTAACTGATATTTATGGAACATTTCACCCTAAAGCAATGGAATACATTCTTTTCAAGCCCACAAAAAGCCTATACAAATTCAAGAAGATTGATATACTATCAGCATCTTCTCAGATCACAATTGCATGAAGTCAGAAATAAACTGCAATACCAAAACTCAAAAACACTCAAATACATGTAGGCTAAATAGCATGTTATTAAACAATGAATGAATTATCAATGAGATCAAGCAAGAAATTAAAAACTTCCTGAAAACAAATGAAAATGAACATACAGCAACCCAAAACCTATGGGACATGGTGAAAGCAATCCTAAGAGTGAAGTTCACAGCAATACAGGCCTAACCCCCCAAAAAATAAGAAAAAGGACTGATAAAATATTTAACCATACAACTAAATGAGTTAAAAAGAGCAAGGCAAGAAAAGCCCAGAGGAAGTAGAAGGAGGAAATAATAAAGATCAGAGAGGAAATAAATGACATAGAGAAAGATCAATGAATCCAAGAACTGGAAAAGACAAACAAGATTGATGAACCTCTAGTGAGACTTATCAAGAGAAAGAGAGAGGACCCAAATAAATAAAATCAGAAATGAAAGAGGCAATATAACTATGGATACCACAGAAATACAAAGGATCATAAGCAAATGCTGTGAACAACTATATGCCAACAAACTAGACAACCTGGGTGAAATGGACAAATCCCTAGAAACATGCATTCTTCCAAAACTCAATAAGAAATAATAAGAAAATTGAAGCAGTAATTTAAAAACTCCCAGCCAACAAGAGTCCTGGACCAGATGGATTTACAGGAGAATTTTACCATTCAAAGAATTAACACCTTATCCTCCTCAAACTATTCCAAAAATTTAAGAGAAAGGAAAACTTCCAAGCTTTATTTACAAAGCCAGCATTATCCTAATTCAGAAACCTAATGACACTACAAAGAAAGAAAATTACAAATCAATATCCCTGATGAACACAGATATCAAAATCACATGATCATATCAACAGATGCATAAAAAGCTTTTGACAAAGTTCATTACCCTTTTATTGATAAAAACTCTCAGTAAAGTTGGAATAGAGGGATTATACCTTAATATAATAAAGGCCATATATGACAAACCTACAGCCAACATCAGAGTCAATAGTCAACAACTAAAGGCATTTCCCTTAAGAATAGGAACAAGACAAGAAAGTCCACTTTCACTATTCATATTCAACACAGTATTGGAAGTCCTAGCTACAGCTAAGAAGACAAGAAGAAGAGATAAAAGGCATCCAAATTTGAAAGGAGGAAGTAAAACTGTTATTATTCACAAATGACATGATATTATACACAGAAAGCCCTAAAGGCTCTACCAGTATATTACTAGACTTAACAAATAAATTTGGCAAGGTAGCAGAATAGAAAAATCAAGATCCAGAAATTAATGGCATTTTTTTATATATCAAGAATTAACTCTCAGAGAGAAAATAAAAAAGCAACCCCATTTACCATTGCAACAATAACAAAAAAATAAGATACCTAGAAATAAACTTAATCAAGGATGTAAAAGTTCTGTACTTGGAAATGTGAAAAAAAGAAATACCCCCCAAAATGGAAATGTATATCCTGTCCATGGGTTGGAAGAATTATCATCATTAAAATGTCTATACTATCGAAAGCAATCTACAGGTTCAACACAATCCCTATTAAATACCAATGGCATACTTCACAGAGCTAGAACAAATACTCCAAAAATTTATATGGAACCATAAAAGACCCCGAATAGCTGCAGCAATCTTAAGAAAGAAGAACAAAATGAGAAGGATCACAATACCAATATCAAACTATACTACAAAGCCATTGTAACCAAAACAGCCTTGTACTGGCACAAGAACAGGAATATAGACCAATTAATCAGAACAGAGACACCAGAAATTGACCCACACCATTATAGTCCATTAATATTTGACAAAGGAAGCAAGAACATACAATGGAATAAAGATAGTCTCTTCAACAAATGGTGTTGGGAAAACTGTACAGACACTTTATGCAAAAAGATGAAACTAGACCATCATACCCAAGGATAAACTCAAAATGGATAAAAGACTTAAATAATATAATAAAGGACATATATGACAAACCTACAGCCGACATAAGAATCAATGGTCAACAACTAAAGGCATTTTCCTTAAGCACAGGAATAAGACAATAATTTTAAGGCATAAAATCATAAATTCTTAGAGGAGGAGAAGGCATCTTAGACATTTCATGTAGCAATATGTTTATGGATTCATCTCCTAGAGCAAATGATAAGAAAATTTAAAAAATGGGACTACAGCAAAATAAAAGCTTCCACACAGCAAGGAAACCACCATCAAAAAAAAAGAAAGAAAGAAATAAGCCAGTCAGTGAAAGAAAAAATACCTCATGATCTCACTCATTTATGGATAATAAAGGACATTATAAACTGATGAACACAAATAGATACAGAGGCAGAATAGCATCAGACTGTCAGACTATAAAGAGAATGCAGGGAGAGTTGGGGGCAGGGGTAAGAGATCAACTGAAGGACTTGTATGTATGCATATAAGCATAACCAATGGACGCAAGACGCTGAGGCATGGGGTCGGGGAGATGAGGGCATGTGCGGAGGCGGGAGGGGGGAAGGTTAATGGGAGGGGGGGAATAAGACATATGTACTACTATTTGTAATACTTTAAACAATAAAATAAAATTTAAAAAATGAAATGGGAACCCACTGTATAGGAGAACATATTTGTCAATGATACATCTGACAACGGGTTAATATCCAAAATACATAAAGCCCTCAACAAAGGGAAAACAAACAACCTAATAAAAACATGGGAAGAAGAACTGAGTTGATATTTCTCCAAAGAAGACATATAAATGGTCAAGAGACATATGAAAAAAAAATGCTCAACGTCCTTAATCATCATAGAAATGCACATTAAAACTACAATGAGATATCACCTCACATCAACAAACAAGTGCTGGGAGGATGCAGCGGGAAGGGGAAAGTGGAGGAAATACTACTTCGTTGCTGGTAGGAATGCAGATTAGTATAACCATTATGGAAAACAGTATGCTGTTTAATTAAAAAATTAAAAATGAAACTTCCATTTGACCCCATGATCCCACTTCTGGAAATATATCCTAAAAACACTAAAATACCACGCAGAAAGAATATATGAACCCCCATGTTCATAGCAGCATTATTTACAGTAGCAAAGATTTGGATACAGCCCAAGTGCCCATCAGTTGATGAAGGATAAAAAAGCTGTGGTACATTTACACAATGGAATACTATGCTGCTATTAAAAAGAGGGATCTCTTACTCTTTGGAACGGCATGGCTGAACCTGGAAAATATTATGCTATGTGAAATAAGCCAATCTGAGAAAGACAAATATCACATGATTTCTCTTATTTGTGGAATCTAATGAACAAAATTAATAAGACTTAAAGCATGAAGGATAGAACAAACTGATATACCTTCATGTGGGGTTGGAGGGACAAGAAGAGGTAAACCAAAGAACTGGGCAATAGGGTGGTCCAGACCTGGGGGTAGAGAGGATAAAGAGTGGGGGTGGTAGGGGCTGGGAGGATTGGGATAAAAGGGAGTAAACTGGAGACATCTGTAATACCTGTTTCCCCAAATATAAGACAGTGTCTTACATTAATTTTTGCTCCCAAAGATGCGTTAGGTCTTATTTTCAGGGGATGTCTTATTTTTCCATGAAGAAGAATACGGTACACATTTATTGTTGAACAAAAAAGAGAGAAAATTTATTACCTGTATACGGTATGGTAGTAGTTGTCATCACAAACCAGCTCACTGATTGGCCACAGTGCAGCTGGAGCTGTTCAGGCAGTGCGAGGTCTCTTTAACTCAGGAGGAGTCAGACGCCTTACCATAGCTTCGGGGGTCTTATATTCTGGGGAGGCCTTATTATCAGGGAAGTCTTATTTTCTGGGGGATGCCTTATATTACAGCAAGAGGCAAAATTGGAAGTAGGTCTTATTTTGGGGGAATGCCTTACTTTTGGGAAAATGGGGTACTATCAACAAACATATACATAAAATAAACATTTTACATTTTTAAAAAATCTGAATAAATGCCAAGAGTTTGGACTTTATTTTGCTACAAAAGGCCACATCCCTCAGCCTGTCCAACCATCAGGACAATTAGGGCTGTCTTGCCCAGGCCTGATAGGGGCTGATCCAGGCCGACCTAAGAAGGACAATGGTAAGTTGGCCAGTCTTGGGAGATTGGCTGTGGGAGCACACTGACCACCAAGTGTTTACAGGTGCCAACCCTCATCCCTGGGAAATGTAGCATATTTTGGTTTTCTTAATTAAGCAAAAACAGGGGTAGGTTTCTTTAAACTGCACAGACATGCAAAGGTTTTTAAATGGAAACTTCTCTCATATTCCTCAGCTAGAGCACTTCCATTTACAAACAGCATGTCCACCTTTGGGAGCTGGCGAGGGGCTGCTCACAGAGCGTAGACGAGATGCTCAGATATTTCAGATTCTCGACCAGGGCACCTTGCACAGGGTGGCTTGTTTCACTGTCGGAAGATTTATGAACTTCATTTATTGGCTACAGATTGGGCGTTTGAAGATGTGGTATCCAGATAGGGTTTGTCCACCCTTGTCAAGGTCGTGCTTGGAAAGCCACACCACCATCGATGATGGAGTCTCCCCAGGCAGTGGCCTGGCGGGCAGGTTCCTGTTTAAACTGTGGGACTGGCGTGGGCAGCGCTGCAGTGCAGTGTGAATGCCGAGGAGCGACGTCAAAGTTCCACACCCACAGCAGGAGAACCTTGAAGGAGATTTACGTGTTTTGTTTAATTTGAACAGGTGACAAGAAAAATGTGAGTTACTGTCTGAAATAGAACGGTACCTGACCACTTTAAGTTTAAAGCAGGTTTAGGCACTTAGGTGCTCTCAAGCTGTTTCACATCTATCGCAGACATCACATGAACAAAGGAGAAGCTGGTGTCCTACACCTTGGCACCTTGCCGTGGCTTGCATCAAGGTGACAACATATGCAATACAGTTGTTAGCATTAAGCTTTGCTTTTATATTTCAGTTTAGGACACAGACTTGTACTTTTTCTGTTTGCACTGCTTTTGTTAGGATTTCCCATTTCTGTGAGTGTCTTGCTTTGCAGGTGGCTGAAACATGTGGCTGTGTGGCCGATCTTGTGAGTCTACATCACCTGGAGGTAGTGCTGGTGCATAGGTAGATGGTAGTGACCTTAGCTGTATGGGCAGGGAGGGTATTTATTACACAGACTGTGAACTGCAATGATATCCTGGGTTTGGATAAAGTGTACTGTATTATTGTTTTTCTTTGCAGCATTTTAATGAAGATGACTTTGAAGTGTTTACATAGTATATCACATTTACCATAACATTTAGTTTAGCGCAGTGGACAGAAGTAGGTAAGTTAATAACTTAAAAACAGTCTCTAATTTATATATCTGAAGCCTAGCATCCCTGTGCACGCAGCAGCTATGGGGAGCCTGGGCTGCGTGCTGCCCGTATCTTCTGTCAGGTTATCTGAGCTGTTGGCTTGTACTGCTGTGGTGGTGTGCTAGCTTTGGACCTTAATTCTTTCAGTAAGAATCAGTACAGCTATGATTAGTAAGGTATTAACCATCATCTTCCATTGTTATGACTTTAATTCTCACTAGGTTTACAGTGGCTGGTCGATGTGACAATTTACACAGAGATGGTCGTGCACTAACACCAGCCACACTATGTGAGCATGCCCAGGCCCAGTGCCGAGGTCTGGTCAGTGTAGCTGTCATTCCTGGTGGGGCTCGATCAGCATGGAAACAGTGTTTCTTACCACAAGTTTTGATTATCAGCCGGTGGAATGGACACATTAGTTATCTGAATAACGATTTTTGACCAAAATTCAGAAAATGATATGAGAGAAACAAACTCCAGCTAGTTTATAGATGTTTAAATGCCACATTAGTTCAGACTCGGAGAGTGCTGGCGGACTGATGATGTTTACTTTTAATTCCTTGTGAAAATGAGGCAATAACCTGCAAAGTTCTTATATATATGTGTAAATTCTTCCTGTCTTTTTAGATCTAATTCCATATTTTTTTACTGCATCTGCCATGTATAATAGCATTTTTGTGCATGCTTGATCTGACAGACATAAACAATACCTCTTTATCCATGTAAAATAGCTATTTATTGAATTTTCTTTTAAAAACTGGATTGACTGTTTTCCCCTTCTCCATTGAAGCATCTTAACACAGAATTTGTTACTGTTTATTAGAAGAATTGCATCTGAGAGCATGAAGATAACGGATTTACAATTCTATGAAGAGGCAGCAATGTCTTCATTATCAAGTGTTAAGCACAATTCTTATAACAAACTGTGATGAATTCTTTTTCCCTTCGCTGCATTATTTTCATGTGAACAGACCAAAAATCCATGGCAAGTGGTTGCGCCGTTTCTGTGGAGACTCAGTAACAGCGGTGGGTGGGATGGTGCTGCGACTAGAGCAATACTTCCCTGCAGCCGAGCTCAGCCCGGCTCCTTCGGTCAGCTGCTGGATTTACTTGAAGGATGTAGAATAATTTTTAAATGATACTAATGTGTGTACAATTAGGTCAAAGCATTGTGCAATTGTTTCCTATTAATTTGTACAACTGAGGGTCCTGAGTGTTTGAGGATGTCAGTTCTCACAGCAGAGTGATTTTAACTATTGAACTCAACCAAAGTCTCCAGTGACTCAACTCTGAATGTAAACTAATGGAGGAACCCCCAACCATCAAGGATATTGTTTGCCCACTTTAAAAGCACATTGTCTACAAATGGAAATTGAAATAATTTATAAGAATATTGACATTACTATGTTTTTTAAAAAGTTCTTAATTTTTCACTAAAAGGAGGAAGCTATTAGTTTTATTATTAAATATGGTAGATATTAAAATTCCTCTTAGAAAACCAGTGATCCAATGGTCCCAGTTTGAGCTAAGTACCCTGTGAGTATGAAATGAATTAGTGACAATCAGAACAAGTCTCAGTAACAGATATTCAAGAGGAAGTTGCTATTGTTGCATTGATTTTAATATTTGTACATAAGCACTGATTTTTTGAGCATTATTTTGTATCTGTTGTACTTTAATACCTATACAGTTCCAGAAATAAAAATCTGAAAATCTTAAAAAAAAACACACAGAATACTCTTCCATGAGAGGAAATAAACACAAATAAATATGACATTCCCAATCTTTAATTAATCAGAAATTAGTTATCCCAGTGTATGATGAAATATTAGTTATTATCTGATAATGACTTTTAAATTAATATTTGAGTTTACTATTCTTGAACAACCAAGTTTTAATTTATCAATAATTAAGCTTGACCTTATGATGCCCCCTAGATCCTATCTGGGTAGCTAATGGGCTATGGGAGGTACAGCAAATACTGCCAAAACAAATGAAATTCACAAGAACATTATAATTAGGATGACCACCTTGTTTACCTCTGGCTATAAAATAAAGGCTCAGCTTGCTGTCTGGATCTCTCTCTGTGGCCTCAGCCAGGCAGAGGAGAGCCACCTAGACCCAGCTATATTCTCTTGTCTGTCTTTAATCCTTCACCACCCTCACTCAGGTTCCCTGAACCCTTGGCTGAGCTAGACCAGTATAAAAGGGTAATATGCTAATTAGACTGGACGTCCTTCCTGACAAAGCCAAGGCCAGAGGGAAGCCACTAGTCCCTGGTGCCTGCTGTGCCCACATCTACAGTGCCCTGGACCAGACGAATGGCTAGATCAACCTGGCCAAGTTCACCAAAGGCAAGTGTTCTACCTCATCATTACTGATGTGGTGGTCCAGAGCCTGGACATCCCACTACTGGACAACATCATCAACTTCAGCTTCCCAGCTGAGGGCAAGCTCTTCCTACACCCCGTGAGTTGTGTGGCTTGGTTGGCCAAAGTGGCACAGCCTACTCTTTGGTAACCCCAGATGAAGACCCCAACCTGCTGGACATGTACCTGTTCATGGGCCATGCTCTCGCCTTCACCCGCCCCCATGAGGAGCCCTCAGGTGTGGTCAGCTGGATGGCATGCTGGGCCGGGTGCCACAGTTGTGGTGGATGATGAGGACTCTGGCCTGTGAAACACCATGGAGGCATCAGTGCAGCTGTGGGGCCTTAACTGCATGGCCGACAATGCTCACATTGTGTGCTAGCGGCCAGCACCATTGCCAGAGTCCATCAAATGGGCCAAGGATCTAGACCTTTCAGGGCTGGGCCTGCATCCCCTATTCAGCTCAAGCTTCCAGAAGGAGCTGCTGCAGTGGCTGATGTTGGTGGACAGCATCAAGCAATACTGCTGATGGGTGACCATCTTTAAGATCAATGCCTCTAGCCAGGACCAGAGCAGCCAGGTGATGCAGCCAAGCAGCAGAAGGACTGTAAGGTCATTGCCAGCTTTCCAGCAGGGCCAGCAACAGTAGAAGAAGGGCCTTGCTGGCACAGCCCTGACTGCCCAGAATAGCAGGCAAGCAGCCTGGAGAGGAGAGAGAAGAGGGTGAGCCCTGAACCCTGGATGCTGGACCAGGATTTCTATATCCCCTATTTGTCCAAGGAATTCGACAGTGAATGGGGCCTGAGCTTTGGTAGGAAGGTGCACCTTTGAGCAGCAGGTGGCTGGCACTGTCCTGGACCTGATGGGGGACGAGGCCCAGAACCTGATGAGGGGCTGGCAACAGTTTAAGTGAGACCAGAAAAAGAAGCGGTTTCTAGGACAGTAAGAAGAGCAAGACAGAGAGTGATGGCTATATCAGCAGTTCCCATAAGTGGAACGTCTTAACCATTCAGTTACCCTATCTCTTTTGATTAGAGCATTTAATCAATTTACATTTAATGCTGTTATTAGTGAGTACTTGTTTTTTGTCATTTTTATTCTTAATAAATGTTGTCATTTCTTTTTTTATTAGTGTATTACATGTGTAAATATCTTCCTATTGCCCCTCCCACCCCACTCCCATACATGCCCTAACCCCCCAGTGTCTTGTGTCCATTGGTTATGCTTATATGCCTGCATACAACTCCTTCGGTTGATCTCTTATCTACCCTACCTCTCCCTCAGTAATTACTTCCCTCAGTAATTTGACAGTCTGTTTGATGCTATACTGCCTCTGTATCTATCTTTTTGTTCATCAATTTATAATGTTCTTTATTATCCATAAATGAGTGAGATCATGGGAAATTTTTTTTTCATTGCTTGACTTAATTCACTTAGCATAATTCTCTCCAGTTCCATGAAGGTTGCTGCAAATGGAAAGAATTCCTTCT
This sequence comes from Lasiurus borealis, assembly GCA_004026805.1. Lineage (NCBI taxonomy): Eukaryota > Metazoa > Chordata > Mammalia > Chiroptera > Vespertilionidae > Lasiurus > Lasiurus borealis. Next base: position 35,781 of record PVJN01002288.1, on the reverse strand, counting down.
TTTTTATGGCAGCATAGTATTTCATTGTGTAGATGTACCATCATTTTCTAATCCACTCATCTCCTGACGGGCACCTAGGCAGTTTCCAAATCTTAACTATTGTAAATTGAGCTGCTATGAACATTGGGGTACATATATTCTTTCTGATTGGTGTTTCTAGTTTCTTAGGATATATTCCTAGGAGTGGGATTATTGGGTCAAATGGGAGTTCCATTTTTAGATTCTTAAGGAAACTCCATACTGTTCTCCACAATGACTGCACCAGTCTTCATTCTCACCAGTAGTGCATGAGGATTCCTTTTTCTCCACATGCTGGCCAACACTTAAGGTTTGTTGATTTGTTGATGATTTGCATCTCTCAGATAATTAGTGACTTTGAGCATGTTTTCATGTGTCTCTTGGCCTTCATTTTGTCGTCTTTCAAAAAGGTTCTATTTAGGTCTGTTGCCCATATTTTTATTGGATTATTTATCTTCCTTTTATTAAGTAGTATAAGATGGCGGTAGATGTTGGAGATTAAAACTTTATCATTGATAACATTTGCAAATATGTACTCCCATACAGTGGGCTTTCTTGTTGTTTTGTTCATTGTTTCTTTAGCTGTGAATAAGCTTTTTATTTTGATGTAGTCCCATTTGTTTATTTTCTCTTTAGATTCCATTGCCCTAGGAGCAGTATCAGTGAGGAAGTTCCTTCGGCATATGTCTGAGATTTTGCTGCCTGAGGATTCCTCTAGTATTTTTATGCTTTCTCATCTTATGTTTAACTTCTGTATCCATTTTGAGATTATTTTTGTATATGGTTTAAGTTGGTGGTCTAATTTCATTTTTTTTTGCATGTATCTCTCCAATTTTCCCAATACCATTTATTGAAGAGACTGTCTTGGCTCAATTGTATGTTCATGCCTCCTTTGTCAAATATTAATTGAGTATAGTGGTTTGGGTGGATATCTGGGTTCTCTATTCTATTCCATTATCTATATGGCTGTTCTTGTGCCAGTACCTGGCTGTTTTGATAACAGTGGCTTTGTAATATAGCTTGAAATTTGGTATTGAGATCCCACCTACTTTTCTTCTTTCTAAGGACTACTGCTGCTATTTGGGGTCTTATTTTATTCTAGGTGAATTTTTGGAGAGTTCTTTCCAGGTCTGTGAAATAAGCAGTTGGTATTTGAATGGGGAGTTCACTGAATCTATAGATTGCTTTGGGCAGTATGGATATTTTAGTAATGTTGATTCTCCCAATCCATGTGCTGGTGTGTTCTTCCATCTGTTTATGTCTTCCTCACTCTCTATTTTCAATATCCTGTAGTTTTCTGCGTATAGGTCTTTTACCTCCTTAGTTAAGTTTATTCCTAGTTATCTTAATTTTTTTGGTACGATGATAAATGGGATTGCTTTTTTAGTCTCTCTTTCTGTAAGTTCACTATTGATATATATAAATGCCATAGATTTCTTGGCATTACTTTTGTATCCTGCTACATTGCCGAATTAATTTATTAAGTCTAATAGTTTTTTAATGGGGTCTTTCTGTTTTTTTAGTAAATATATATTCTGCAAATAAAGCCAGCTTTACTTCTTCTTTTCCAATGTGGATGCCTTTTATTTCTTCTTGTTGTCTAATTACAATGGCGAATACTTCCAGTACTATGTCGAACAGGAGTGGTGAGAGTGGGCATCCCTGTCTTGTTCCTGTTGTTAGGGAAAATGGTTTTAGTTTTTGCCCATTGAGTATGATATTAGCTGTGGGTTTATCATATATAGCTTTTATTATGTTGAGGTATGAACCTTCTAATTTTACTTTGTTGAGGTTTTTATCAAGGAAAGATGTTGGATTTTGTCAAATGCTTTTTCTGCATCAATTGATATGACTATGTGATTTTTATCTCTCAATTTGTTTATGTGATCTATCACATATATTGATTTGCAGATATTGTACCATCCTTGCATCCCTGGGATGAATCCTACTTGGTCATGGTGTATGATCTTTCTGATGTACTGCTGGATCCGATTTGCTAGAATTTTGTTGAGGATTTTGGCATCTATGTTCATGAGGAACATTGGCCTGCAATTCTCTTTCATTGTGTTGTCTATATCTGGTTTTGGTATTAGAATGATGCTGGCTTCATAGAAGGAGCTTGGAAGTGTTACTTCTTGAATTTTTTGGAATAGTCTGAGGAGGATAGGTTTTAATTCTTCCTTGAATGTTTGGTAAAACGCACATGTGAAGCCTTCTGGCCCTTGGCTTTTGTTTGCTGGAAGCTTTTTGATGATTGCTTCAATTTTAAACATAGTTATTGGACTATTGAGATGTTTAGATTTTTCATGATGAGTTTTGGAGGGTTATATTCCTCCAGGTTGTCCTGTTTGTTGGAATAGAGTTGTTCATAGTATTTTTTTTTTAACAATTCTTTGTATTTTGGTAGGGTCTGTTGTTATTTCACCTCTTTCATTTCTCATTTTGTTTGTTTGGATACTCCCTCTTTGCTTCTTGGTGAGCCTGGATAGAGGTTCATCAATCTTGTATATCCTTTCAAAGAACCAGCTCTTGGTTTTGTTGACATTTTTTTTATTAATTTATTTATTTTTTCTTTTCCCTATTGCCCTACTCCGGCATTCCACACCCCCTAGTACATGCCGTCTTCTGTTTCCCTCCCCCCACAATTCCCTGAATTCATTGGCTATGCTTACATACATGCATACAAGTCTTTTGGTTGGTCTCTTACAGGCCCACCCACTCGCCAATCTTCCCTGCCTTCCCATTGTAACATGACAGTCTGTTCATTGCTTCTTTGCCTCTGTATCTGTTCCCCACCCCCCCTGATTCTTGTCTTTAAAAATATCTTGCCTTTGTAGGTTAGGAATAAACCTATAAGAGCAAAAAAAATCTTTGAGTCCCAATTTCAATATCCAATAGTTTTGAGTCCCAGTTTCAATGTGTACACGTCATCAATGGTATCTGGATAGCAGACAAATAGTGGCAATGTAGGTCCAACCCTCTCTGGTTTTGTCATAGGCATCCTGTAGAGAAGCACAGCTGCTGAATGCTCACATGGCAAGGAGTCATCAGCGATTTCCATCACTGGACTGTTTTTTGATGATCTTTTGTATTATTTCTTTGGTCTCAATGTCATTTATCTCAGCTCTGATCTTTATTATTTCCTTCCTTCTGCTCACACTGGGCTTTTCTTGTTGCTCTCTTTCTAACTCTTTGAGTTGTAGGGTTAGATAATTTATTACCATTGTTTCTTGTTTTCTGCAGTAGGCTTGTAGAGCTATGAACTTCCTTATCAATACTGCTTTCACTGTGTCCCATATATTTTAGATGGTTGTGTTTTCATTGTCATTTGTTGCCGTGATACTTTTTATTTCTTCCTTGATCTCTCTGGTCACCCAGTCATTGTTCAATAGCATGCTGCTTAGTCTCCATGTGTTTGATTTCTTTGGATTGTTTTTATTGCAGTTGATTTCCAGTTTTATGCCACTGTGATTAAAAAGATGCTTGATATAATTTCTATCTTCTTGAATTTGAATAAACTTTGCCTATGACCCAAAATATGGTCTATCTTTGACAATGACCCATGTGCACTTGAAAAGAATATATATTCTGTGGCTTTGGGGTGAAATGTTCTGAAGATGTCAATTAATTCCATCTGGTCTAGTGAGTCATTTAGGATTGATGTTTCTTTGCTGATTTTTTGTTTAGAGGATTTTTTTCAATGGTGATAGTGGATATTAAAGTCACCTACTATGATTGTATTGCTGTCAATCTCTCCCTTGATATCCTCCTGGAGTTTTTTTTTATGTATTTGGGTGTTCCTGTATTGGGTGAGTATATGTTTACAAGAGTTATTTCTTCTTGTTGGATTGCTCCTTTGAGTATTATGAAGTGGCCTTCCTTATCTCTTCTTATGTCCTTCCCTTTTAGATCTAATTTGTCAGATATAAGTATTGTTTCCCCAGCTTTTTTTTTTTTTTCATTTCCATTCGCCTGGAAAACCTTTTTCTATCCCTTCACTTTCAGTCTGTGTGCATCCTTTTTTCAGTGGTGGGTTTCTTATAGACAGCAGATTTATGGGTCATGTTTTCTTATCCAATCCGTTACCCTATGTTTGTATTGTGGCATTTAATCCATTTGCATTTAAAGTTATTATTGATAGGTACTTATTTCACACCATTTTTATTCATTACCCCTGTCTTTCTTCTTTGCTTCCTATTTCTTTTCTTTTTTTTTTTTTACAGCAGACCCTTTAACATTTCTTGCATTGCTGGTTTGGTGGTAATAAATTCCCTTAGTCCTTTTTTATCTGTGAAGCTACTGATTTCACTTTCAATTTTGATTGAAAGCCTTGCTGGGTAAAGTATTCTTGGATTCAAACCTTTCCTTTGCATGCCTCTGTTTATTTTATCCCATTCCCTTCTGGCCTGATGAGTTTGTATTCAGAAAGCAGTCGCTAGCCTGATGGGGGTTCCTTTGTAAGTAACTTTCTGTCTCTCTCTGGCCACTTTTAAGATTCTGACTTTGTCATTGGTGTTTGCCAATTTAATTATAATGTGCCTTGGCATCATTCTTTTGGGGTTCATTTTTCTTGGGACTCTGTGAGCTCCTTGGATTTGTGTGGGTTTTTTCTTCCCTATATCAGGGGAAGTTTTCTGTCCTTATTTCTTCAAACAGGTTTTCTATTCTTGCTCAGTTTCCTCTCCTTCTGGAGGCCATATTTTGCGGATGTTGTTTTGCGTCATGTTGTCCTAAAGTTTTCTTAGGCTCTCCTCCTGCTTTTTAACTTTTTTTAAACAGAATCTGCTCTACTTGGGTATTTTTTCCTACCTTGTCTTCTAGTTCACTATGCAGTCCTCTGCTTCTTCCAGTATACTTTTGATGCTTCCTATTGAGTTTTTTAGAGTAGCGATGTCATTTTTCATTTCTTCTTGGTTCTTCTTCATTTCCTCTTGCTTCTTACTCATATTGTCGAATCTGTCTTCCATTCTTTTCAGCCACTTTGAGACCATTTCTCTGAAGTCTTTCTCTGGCAGTTTGCTTGCCTCCATCTTGTTTACTTCCTTTTCTGGTAATGCCTCCTTTTCTTTCATATTTGTGCTATTTCTTTGTCTCCCCATGGTCTCTCTTCTCCAGGTGACTGATTATGTAGTTCTCTCTCTCCTTATCTCAGGTAAATCTGACTTTTTTGTGGTGGCGTGCAAAGCTCCTCTGAATCCAATTGTTTACACCAATTTAAGACCAGTGCTCTGGGATTTACAGCTATTCGGTGGATGCCATAGTTGTAGATTTCCTTGCTTCTGATAACATCCACTTTCCTCTTAAATATTGTACAGACCCTGTCCTAACTGGTGGCTCTGGGAGGGAACCCAGCAGCAGTGGGGCTGCCAAGTCATGAGAGTCCTATACAGTTGCCCTCCACATTCTCCTGGAGTATAGCTGTCCCTTAACTTGCCAACAAACACTCCTGTGAGACTGTCAGCTGTTCTTTCTGACTGTTCTGGGATAAGTATTGGGACACAACCCCCTATTCCGCCGCCATTTTTTTCCTCAATGGTTGTGTTTCTTCTTGCCTTTCTAATTCTTCTTTTAACGGTGTTCCCTTTATCATTTCTTGCATTGCTGGCTTAGTGGTAATAAACTCTCTTAGTCCTTTTTTGTCTATGAAGCTACTGAGTCCACCTTCAATTTTGAATGAGAGCCTTGCGTGGTATAGTATTCTTGGATTCAGACACTACTATGCATGGCTTTGCATATTTTATTCCATTCCCTTTGGGCCTGGTGTGTTTCTGTTGAGAAATCATTTCATATTCTAATGGGAGATCCCTTGTAGATAACTTTTTGACTCTCTCTGGCAGCCTTTAAGATTCTTACTTAGGCTGAAACTGGTTTGGCTCAGTGCATAGAGCATCGGCCTGAGGACTGAAAGGTCCCAGGTTCAATTCCAGTTAAGGGCATGTACCTTGGTTGCGGGCACATCCCCAGTAGGGGGCGTGCAAGATGTTTCTTTCTCATCAATGTTTGATGTTTCTTTCTCATCGATGTTTCTAACTCTCTATCCCTCTCTCTTACTCTCTGTAAAAAAATCAATAAAATATTTTTAAAAAACTGTATTATTATTTTTAAAAAAGATTATTTGTCATTGATGTTTGTCAATTTAATTTCAATGTGTATTGGTGTTGGTCTTTTGGGGTTCATCGTTTTTGGGTCTCTATGTGCTCCTTGGACTTGCATGCTTTTTTTCTTACCAATATTAGGGAATTTTTCTGTCATTATTTCTTCAAACAGGTTTCCTATTCCTTATTCCATTCCTCTCCTTCTGGGACCCTTATTATGCATAAGTTGTTTTGTTTTGTGTTGTACCAAAACTGTCTTAGACCCTCCTTTTGCTTTTGAAACTTTTTTTCCAGTTGCTACTCTGTTTAAATTTTTTCCTGCATTGTCTTCTAATTTGCTGATGTGGTCCTCAGACACTTCTAGTCTACTATTTAAGCCTTTGATTGTATTCTTTATTGCAGCTATGTCATTATTCATTTCCTCCTGGTTCTTTTTCATGTTGATGACATTCTCATTCAGCTCTTTATAGTTCTCATTTAGTTTTGTGTGTTTGTCATCCAGATGATTGAGCGTCCTTATAACCATTACTCTTAATTCTTTCTCTGACATGTTACTTGCTTCCATTTCATTTACTTGCCTTTTTGCTAATTCCTCTCTTTCATTCATTTGGGGATAGTGTTGTTTTGTTTTTGGCCCCCCTCCTCAGTTTTTTTTAAATAAATGTTTATTGTTCAGATTATTAAAGTTGTTCCTCTTTTTCCCCCCCATGTATCCCCACCAACCGGGTCTCATCCCACTCCCTGCCCTTACCCCTCCTACTGTCCTCATCCATAGGTGTAAAATTTTTGTCCAGTCTCTTCCCACACCCCTCACATCTCCTTCCTCCTGAGAATCGTCAGTCAACTCCTGTTCTATGCCCCTGATTCTATTATATTCACTAGTTTATTCTGTTCATCAGACTTTTTATTCACTTGATTTTTAGATTCACTTGTTGATACATACATATTTGTTGTCTCATTATTGTTCATAATTTTTATCTTTACCTTTATCTTTTTCTTCCTCTTCTTAAAAAATACCCTTCAGCATTTCATATAATACTGGTTTGGTGGTGATGAACTCCTTTAGAATTTCTTATCTGTGAAGCTCTTTAACTCAATTCTAAATTATAGCTTTGCTGAGTAGTCCACTCTTGGTTGTAGGTTCTTGCTATTCATCAATTTGAATATTTCTTGTCAATCTCTTCTGGCCTGCATAGTTTCTGTTAAGAAATCAGCTGACAATGTTTGGATACTCCCTTGTAGGTAACTAACTGTTTTCCGCTTGCTGCTTTGAATATTCTCTCTTTGTCTTTTGCTCTTGGCATTTTAATTATGAGGTGTCTTGGTGTGGTCCTCTTTGGATTCCTTTTGTTTGGGGTTCTCTGCATATCCTGGACTTGTAAGTCAGTTTCTTCTAGCAAGTAGGGGAAAGTATTCCGTCATTATTTTTTCAAATAGGTTTTCAGTGTTTTGCTTTCTCTCTTCTTCTGGCACCCCTATAATTTGGATGTTGGTACACTTGAAGTTGTTCCAGAGGCTCCTTACACTATCTCCATATTTTTGGGTTATTTTTTACTTTTGCTTTTCTGGATGGTTTTCTTTTGCTTCTTTATATTTCAAGTCTTTGACTTGATTCTTGGGATCCTCTAGTCTGCTGTTGGATCTCTGTATATTATTTTTTTATTTCAGTCAGTGTATGCTTAATTTCTAGTTGTTTTTTTTAAATATAACCCTTTCAGTATATTTCTCAGAGGTTTTTAGAAGATTCTTAAGTAAATTTATAATCATTGTTTTGAACTCTATATTCAGTCATTTGCTTCCTCCATTTTTTCATTTGTGACCTGTTTCTTTGTCTCTGCATTTTGGATGCTTCCTTGTGTTGATAGAGTGGCTTTGTGTGCTAGGTGTCCTATAGGGCTCAGTGGCTCAGCCTTCCCAATTACCTGAGGTGGAAACTCTTGATGGGCTGTGTACAGTCTTGTTGTAGTTAAGCCTTGACTGTTGTTGGTATCACTGGGAGGAATTGACCTCCAGGCCAAATGGCTGTTAGGATCAGTTGTGTGGACATTGGGAGAACTTCTGTGCTGGAGACACCCTTATGGCTCAAGACTTGCTTCAGTAGGGCTCTGGCACTCACTGAGTCTGCTCCCTGAGTGTGTCTCTTATGCCTATGAAGAATTATAATCTGTATGATCTTAGTCTGACCACTGGATATATTAGCTCTTGGATCTCCAAGGTGCAAAGTTAGCCAGTGCCTGAGGCCATCCAGCAGGAGCTACAAAGAGATCTGCAGATTTCTCCTCTTTGTTTGGGGTTTGGAGGTGCCCAGATGAGGTCCAGCTTTGAAGCAATGCAAGCTGCTGTCCAGTCTTGAGTCTTCTTTTGGAGGCTCTGGGGCTCTCTGACTCAGATACTGTTTGACAGGTTTTTAGGCAGAGATAATCCAGGCAATTCTTATGCAAAAACCTCTGCACACAGCATAGTTGAAGTGGAGTGGGGTCTCATGGAATCACCAGGGCAGAGCAAACAGCAATGGTGGACCATCAGTCCTGCCCCGAAGAGTTTCCCGGGGTCTCTGTGTTCCACCACACCATCCTGGAACAATGATTGCTGCAAGCACCTCTGAGTATAAGTTGCCCTCGCATTCGAGCCTGAGGCCAAACAGTCCAGTTTCTCCTGTTATGAGTCTGAGTCCCCAGGGTCCTGATTGGAACTGGAGTTCAGAACAGTTGGAAGCTTATATCTCCCTCCCGATTGAGAAAGATAACAGTGTACCCAGTTACCAGACCCTTTCGCATGTGCCTCCATATCTCCACACTTCATTTCCACACCTCCACATCTCCTACTGGACTCGATGTTCTTTTCTCTTTGCTTCTAGTTGTAGAATTACCATTCAGCCAGCCTTCTCATGGTTCTGGATGATATTTGTTTTGTCTTTTAGTTGTACTTTTAATGTGGTTGTGCACAGCAGCAAGTTTAGGTGTTTACCTATGCCATCATCTCGGTTGTCTCTCTTTCTCCCCACGTTTTGCTGTAACATTTTGTTTCTATATCCTAGATCCAAATGCTTTGCTATCCATGTTCTTTTGAGGGTGGTTCTGCTGGTGTTATCTCTCAGGTCTCCTAGGTTTGGTGATCTCTTGGAGCTCCCTACTTGATCTATTTGGGTTCTCTTGGTGTAGTTGGATCTTGAATGTTAGTTTCTTACTCGTGGATGAAGTCTCATCATGGGTTGAAAATGTGACTCACCCCTGGCTTCCTTGTGCAAGCTGTTTTGGATGTGATTGTGATTCCAGCTCTTGTAGAAAAAAGTTGTCTTAGGTCTCACTGGTATGTGCTCACTGTGGGTTCCCAGAGTCTACTGCCTGGGAGGAAGGAGTCTTGGGGTCTGAGGCTTAGGTACTGTGACTTTGGCTGGTGTGGTATGACTCTTGCTGGGATGTGTCACTCTACAACTCACTACAAGGGGCCTCGATCCTATGACCAGAGGGTTGGAGGGAGTGGGCAGATATCTCATGATCTGTGGTTGAGGCAGTGAAACTCTGGCCAAAGTGATTTCCCTCTGAATCATGAGGGGATTCAGGATCAAGCAGCTGGAGATTTGGGAATCTCAAGGTCTTTGGCTGAAACAATGTGACCTTGTCCAGGGAGGCACATCCTCAATAACTCACCAAACTGTCCAGAGGTAGGTAGCCCAGAGGGGTATGCCATGGATTCTACTGAGGGAGCTATACATCCTTGGTTGGAGAGGCACACTCCCAGTAACAACACACAGAGGGGTACAGAAGCCATCTCCAAGGGGTTTGTGCTCGTGGGGCTCACATGCCAGCTCAGAGCAATTGTTGTGTGCCACCAGGTCATGGAGGTAGAAGTCCCAGTTTCTGCTTAGGTTGATGTGCATTTTTAGTGGGATATGCATACCCAATAGCTGCTTACAAAGGTAAATCCATCTGTTGTGGCAGGGGGCTCAGGGGGCCCTTGTGTTGGTGTGGCACTACCTTGGGGACTGGATGCCAGTGGTCAGGGTTGTGGCTTGCTGTGACTCAGAGAAGCATCTGGGAGCTACCTGCCAAGGCAGTGGGCTCAGGGGTCTTGCACATTGGATTGGTGTGACTGCAGTAACCGAGGTCGCCCGCTGAGGAGGAGGAAGTATGAGATTCTGCTGCCAGGGCATTGAGTTGGATATGAGTGCACCTAGTAGCAGCTCAGAGAGGCACCTGGAAGTCACCTGCTGAAATGGAGGCCTCAGGGGACCTGTGTGCTGAAACCATGTGACTATGGTGTGTGTGGGTAGGCAGCCGGGAAGGAGGGGAGTCCAAATTACTGCAAGGGCCATGCACCCTTGTTTGGATATAAATGTGCCCAGCCAGGAGGCACCAAGGAGCCACTTATAGGGGCAGCAAGCTCAGTAGGCCTGTGTGCTGGAACGGTACAATTGTGGTGTCCAGAGGTCAGTAGCCAGAGAGGGGGATGTCCCAATTTTTGCTGCCTTGCGCCCTTGGTGGAAATCGCACATGCCCAGCAGGGGCTCACAGAGGCACTCAGAAGCTGTCTGTTGGGGTGGTGGGGCTTAGGAGGTGAGACTGTTATATCTTTATTATTAAGACAAGGTAGTAAATATTCTGCTTCTGTGCATCTCATTATTTTAATATTATCAGTTTGAAATTTTATTATTTCACATTTTGTGCAAATACGATATCTAAAATTGGTCTGACTTCCACATTTGACACTTGTATATAGTTCAAATGTTATGGCTATATAGAAATTGTAAAAGAAATCTTTGTTTTAGTTACAGTTTATACTAATTATATTAACATCTATTAAATTGTTCATGCAGAGACCCATATATTACCAATGGAATGATGATTTTTTTTTTGTCTGTGTGTGACTTTCCACATTGTTTCCACAATGAAAAGTTAACAGGATTATAGGTAGAAACTTTGATTTTATATTGAAAACTAGAGGCCTGGTGCATGAAATTTGTGCATGGGGGGTTTGTCCCTCAGCCCAGCCTGAACGCTCTCCAATCTGGGATCCCTTGAGGGATGTCTGACTGCCCAGTAGGATCGGGCTTAAATAGGCAGTTAGACATCCCTCTCATAATCCAGGATGGCTGGCTCCCAATGCTCGCCTTCCTGATTGCCCCTACCGCTTCTGCCTGCCAGCCTGATCACTGCCTAACCACTCCTCTGCCGCCTGATTGATGCCTAATTGCTCCCATGCCAGCCTGATTGCCCCTAAATTCCTTTTCCTGAAGGCCTGGTCCCCCCCAACTGCTCTCCCCTGCAGGCCTGTGTCCCCTCCAACTGCCCTCTCCTGCAGGCCTGGTCCCTCCCAACTGCCCTCCCCTGCTGGCCTGATTGCCCACAATTGCCTACCCTTGCAGAACTAGTCCCTCCCAACTGCCCTCCCCTGCTGGCCATCTTGTGGTGGCCATATTTTGTCCACATGGAGGCAGCCATCTTTGACCACATGGGGGCAACCATCTTGTGTGTTAGAGTGATGGTTAATTTTTATATTACTCTTTTATTAGATAGGATAAAGAACTACTTTGTCTAAGATATTTCATATTTTGTAGCAAGCTTAAACCAAGCACCTAATTAACAAAAGCACAAACTGTGCTTGTTTGTGTGTATGTGCACCATCAGAAAATCACATATTAACATAATCCTAATTAAAAACATGATTCTCACCCAGTCTGAATGTTTTACCCAAGCTAATGTTCTTCCCACTATATTATGGTATATCTAAAGTAAGTTTTAAAAAAAAAAGTAAATGAGATTAGGTTGGTTTATAATTATAAGAAACTACCTCAATTAGCATTTGTGAGGAAAAAATTATATTACCAAAAGACATTATCAGTTTTATTGTATTAGTTGAAAAGGGAAGCAAGTGAGTAGTTACATCTAGAGCACATTTACTTTATTATAATACCCCAAATGACAAGAATGCTAATTATATTTTTAGTTTAAGCTATCACTTTACACAGCAAGAACCTGTGGCTTATGAGACTGTGTGTTTGTGCCTTCTTTATTTCTCAATTATTAATGTATGCTTACATCACTTATAGAAAAATTAAAATAAGAAAATTGAAGAAATATCCTTGAGATAAATATCAAAACTATAATGCTATTTGTATTCTTAGACACCAGTAATCATAGGATTTGTATCACTGATATCATGGAAAATGAATTTCCTCTATACTCTAGGTGTATTTTCCTTCGTTAAATTCAGGCTTAATAATATCTTGTCTTCATAGAAAGTAAATGCCATTAACTTAATTCAGGTTCTTACTGCTTGTGACCTCTGGGTCAATCTTACTCTATTATAAATAACATTATAAATCAAATATTTCTATTTTGTTTTCAGACTTAAAAGCACTGACATATATATATTTTTTAGGAAGCCATAAATAATTTGTTAGGGGGAGGGAGGGAAGCCACATTACTGATTTAAAATTCCATTGACCATAGTTTCCATTAGTTTAAAAAACAAATGGGTAGAAAAAACAAGCAATTTTAGAAATTAATCTGGCCCTAGCTGGTTTGGCTCAGTGGATAGAGAGTTGGCCTGTGGACTGATATGTCCTGGATTTGATTATAGTCAAGGGCAAATGACTGGCTCAACTCCCAATAGGGGGTGTGCAGGAGGCAGCCGATCAATGATTCTCTCCCATCATTAATGTTTCTATCTCTCTCTCCCTCTCTCTTCCTCTCTGAAATCAATAAAAATGTATTTTTTAATAAATTAATCTGGATTGCTAAAAGTATAATAACCATGTAGACCTGGCATCTGCAAAGGCAGGCATGGCAACAGAGACAGTAGCTTGTTCCTACATCCAGAACAGTTGTGTGTGTCCCCAGCACTGTCTCTATAAGTGCTGCAAGGTCCACATTTTCATTACTTTCCTAGGGGAGTCACTTTTCTTACCCCTCCATATGCTTATCCTCTAAGATGCCCCATAATCTGTACTTTGGAGGGGATCTTAGAGGATATAGTTTATTCTGCTATTCTTTAATCACCTTTGCTTTTCCTGGGTTTCCTTGCATCCTTCTCTATGCCTTTGCTAAAAACATATAATAACAATTAAGAGATGAGAAAAATGCTTTTACTCAGTCATTCAATCAGGTATTGTTTATTCGAAAGTATTTTTACAGTTTTTATTTTGTACTAGACAATGGGACTACTAGGCTTAACTGATATGATCTTAAAGGGTGAATAGACATTCAACAACCACAAGAAATGTACAAACATCAATGCAATGCAGTTATGTGTGGAAAATAAGTCAGAGCTGTGATGGGAGTGGTCAAGGATTTGGCTGAGTCTCTAGTGATGTGTGTGTGTGTGTGTGTGTGTGTGTGTATGTGTGTGTGTGTGTATGGAATTGTTGTAGGTAGAGGGAATAGTGTAAAAAAAGAAAACACACCCACTAAGCTAAAAGAGAATTTTAAGAGCTAATGTGGTTTTTAGTGCAATAAGAAGGAAATCCACTAATTAATTTTCAATAAGTCAGATTGGGTAAATATATTGGAGGCATTTCTTCTTTTTAGAATCCTACAGACAGATCTTTTAAACAGTTGTATGACAGGTGGCACACTGTTATGACCAAGATCAGGAACTACGAGGTTCCCATAGTGGCTAGGTGGGCTCTGCTCTCCTCCATATTTCTGGCTCTCTATTTTCTTAACTTATATCCTGACTTCCCCTCTTTGACAATCTGAAAAAAATTAAAATTAGATCACCTAAGCGAAGGATACATGAGGGGACTTCCAGAAGAGTTTGCACCAAAAGGCAGCAGGAGCAACCTGGATAGCTGATGAGTTAAGTAAAGCACCAGATTATTGGAGCAGTGCCTTCTCCCTGGGGATCTAACTGCCTCCCAGCTTTCCCATCTACTGTTGGTATAGGATGACCCACCAGGAAGTACAGCAAGGTGGTCAAGTCTCTGCTCCTGAAGAAGTGTCTTAAGTTTTCCCATGTGGCCTGTGAGTTGGTGACCTATCTGTTTTGTTTTTTTTTTTTGAGGTGTAAGACATTTGGCCAGATCCAAACCTATAACCTCCAATCAGCTTTCATGAGTAGTATAGATGTTATGTTGAGTTATACCTACCTGACTCATTTTTCTCCCTTTCAGTTCTGATTGAGTAGGAAAATGGCATTTATTCGGTCCCATAAGACCCTAGTAGACATTTTTGGATATGATGCAAGAACACCAAATCTGGGAGAAACTAAGATGGCAGCATAGGTAAACACCTGAACTTGCTGCCTCTCACAACCACTTCAAAACTACAACTAAAAGACAAAACCAGTATCCTCCAGAACCCTGGGGAGGCTGGCTGAGTGGAAGTTCTACAATGAGAAGGAAAGAGAAAAGGACACTGAGATTCAGAGGAGGAGCAGAGGTGCAGAAGCGAAGTGCAGAGGCACACGTGCAGAAAGAGCTGGCCACTGAGTACGCTGTTGTCTTTTTCAACAGGAGAGAGACACAAGCTCCTGACTGCTCTGAACTCCAGTTATGGGCGGGACTCTGGGGACCCAGACTCATATGCGGAGAAACTGGACTGTCTGGCATCAAGCAGAACTTGAGGGCGACTATATTTCAGAGGTGCTTGCAGGAATCATTGTTCCTGTCCAGTGCTACAGGACACAAAGATACAGGACATCCTCCAGTTCAGGGCTGATGGTCAGCCATTTCTGTTTACTACACCCTGGTGATTCTCTGAGACCCTGCCCCACTCAATTTGTGCACATGTGAATGGCCTGGCCCCTTACAATCTGAAACCTAATGTATTGCAGCTGGGTCCAATAGCCCCAAAGCCTTCAAAAGAAGACCAAAGGCTCGATAGCAACTTGCGCTGCTTAATAACTGAGCCTTATCTGGGCACCTCCAAACTCCAAACAAAGAGGAGGAATCTGGAGATCTCCCTGCAGCTCCTGCTGGATGGCCTCCCTGGATATCCAAGAGCCAATGTACCCAGTAGTCAGAGAGATACCATCCAGACCATACCTCTTCATATCCATAAAAGACCCACTCAGGTGGCAGACTCAGTGAGTGCCAAAGCCCCACTAAAGCAAATCTTGCACCATAAGGGTGTCTCCAGCACAGAAGTTTTCACATCATAGACAAGCTGATCCTAATAGACAACTGGCCTGGAGGTCAATTCCTCCTAATGATACCAACAACAGTCAAGGCTTAACAAGACTGTGCACACAGCCCACAAAGGGGTGCATCAAGAGTGTCCACCTCAGGTAATTAGGAAGGCTTAACCATTAGGCCCTCTAGGACACCTAGCACACAAAGCCACTCTATCAACACAGGGAAGCATCCAAAATGCAGAGACAAAGAAACAGGTCACAAAAGAAAGAAATGGAAGAAAGCAAAAGACTAAATATAAAGTTCAAAACAATGGTTATAAATTTGCTCAAGAATCTTCTAGAAACCTCTGAGAAATAGTGAAACCCTCGACAATATTTTAAAAAACCAACTAGAAATTAGTCATACACTGACTGAAATAAAAAAATAATATACAGAGATCCAACAGCAGACTAGAGAATCCCAAGAATCAAGTCAAAGACTTGAAATACGAAGAAGCAAAAGATACCCAACTGGAAAAGCAAAGGAAAAAATAACCCAAAAATATGAAGATAATGTAAGGAGCCTCTGGAACAACTTCAAGTGTACCAATATCCGAATTATAACGGTGCCAGAAGAAGAGAACAAAACACTGAAAACCTATTTGAAGAAATAATGAGAGAATACTTTCCCCTACCTGGTGGAAGAAATAGTCTTACAAGTCCAGGAAGTGCAGAGAACCCCAAACAAAAGGAATCCAAAGAGGACCACACCAAGACACCTCGTAATTAAAATGCCAAGAGCAAAAGACAAAGAGAGAATATTCAAAGCAGCAAGCGGAAAACAGTTAGTTACCTACAAGGGAGTATCCAAACATTGACAGCTGATTTCTTAACAGAAACTATGCAGGCCAGAAGGGATTGAATAGCGAGAACCTACAACCAAGAGTGCTCTACCCAGCAACACTATCATTCAGAATTGAAGGTCAGATAAAGAGCTTCACAGACAAGAAAAAGCTAAAGGAGTTCATCACCACCAAACCAGTATTATATGAAATGCTGAAGGGTATTTTTTAAGAAGAGGATGAAGAAGAAAAAGGTAAAGATAAAAATTATGAATAACAAAGTGATAAATACATAACTATCAACAAGTGAATCTAAAAATCAAGTGAATAAAAAATCCAATGAACAGAATAAACTGGTGAATATAATATAATTAGGGGCATAGAAAGGGACTGGACTGACAATTCTCAAGGGAAAGAGATGTGAGGGGTGTGGGAAGAGATTGAACAAAAATCTTACAGCTATTGCCAGCACCGGTTTGGCTCAGTGGATAGAGCATCAACCTGGGGACTGAAAGGTCCCAGGTTCGATTCCGGTCAAGGGCATGTACATTGGTTGCGGGCACATCCCCAGTGGAGGGTGTGCAGGAGGCAGCTGATCGATGTCTCTCTCTCATCGATGTTTCTGGCTTTCTTTCCCTTTCTCTTCCTCACTGTGATAAATAAATAAAATATATATATTTTAAAAATCTTACAGCTATGGATGAGGACAGTGGTGAGGGTAAGGGCATGGGGTGGGGTGGGGAATCAGGTGGAGGGGAGCTATGGGGGGAAAAAGATGAACATCTGTAACAAACTGAACAATAAATATTTATTTAAAAATATATTCAAAATGATGAATAGCAAGAACCTACAACCAAGATTACTCTACCCAGTAAAGCTATCATTTAGAATTAAAGGTCAGATAAAGAGCTTCACAGATAAGAAAAAGCTAAAGGAATTTATCACCACCAAACCAGTATTATATGAAATGCTTAAGGGTATTCTTTAAGAAGAGGAAAAAAGAAGAAAAGGGTAAAGACAAAAACTGAACAAAAAGTGACAAGGAATACATATCTATCAACTGGTGAATATAATAGGATCAGGGGCATAGAAAAAAAGTGGACTGACAATTCTTGAGGGAGAGGGGTGTGGAGGAATGGAAGAGACTGTACAAAAACCGTACACCTTTGAATGAGGACAGTGGAGTGGGAAGGGAAGGGCAAAGGGTGAGATGGGAACTGGATGGAGGGGAGCTATGGAGAGAAAAGGAGGAACAATTATTGTAATAATCTGAACAATAAATATTTATTAGAAGAAAAAAAAGAATACCAAATCTGAATACTGCCTCATGGTACTACCTTTGAGTGTGGGACAGCTCTGAAGATATTGCTTACCTGCTCTTTGATTTTCATGGATCTTCGTATTTGTTATGTTGTAGTCTGAAAATCTCAAGCCACAAAAACTATGACAATAAAGTGAATTAATGGGCATGAATGAATTGTGCAAACTCAGTTATGAGTTATTAAAATCAGAAAGACAGATCTTTTAAAATATAAACTTTTTCATGTTAATTATATACCAACACATATATATTCAGTGATTTCCTCAATAATGATGAAATTATTAATCATAATAATGTATCCAAGAATTTTTTAACTATTAAAATAAAAAATAAGCATACATAATAAAAATATTATCGAAAAGTAATAATTTTCCATAGTGATTGTACCAGTCTGCATTCCCACCAGCAGTGTAATGGTGTTCCTTTTTCTCCACATCCTTGCCAACACTTGTTGTTTGTTGATTTATTGATGATGGCCATTCAGGGAGGTGTAAGGTGGTACCTCATTGTCATTTAAATTTGCATTTCTTTGGTGATTGGTTGTGTTGAGCATTTTTTCATATGCCTTTTGGCCACTTGTATGTCCTCTGTGGTAAAGTATATATTTAGATCCTCTGCCCATTTATTGAATGGATGTTTGTCTCTCTTTTGTTGAGTTATATGAGTACTTTATATATTTTGGAAGTTAACCCTTTAGCAGACTTATCATTGGCAAATATGTTCTACCATATAGTAGGTTCTCTTTTCATTTTGATGCTGGTTTCTTTTGCTGTGCAGAAGTTTTTTATTTTTATGTAGTCCCATTTGTTTATTTTCTCCTTAGGTTCTCTTGTTCTAGGTATTGTATCAGTGAAAATTTTGCTATGTGAGATCTCTGATCTTTTGCTGCCTATGTTTTCTTCAAGGATTTTTATGTTTTCCTAACTTACATTTAAATGTTTATTCCTTTTGAGTTTATTCCTTTGTATGATATAAGATGGTAGTCTAGTTTATTTTTTATTTATTTTTATTTATTACAGAGTGGAAGGGAGAGGGAGAAAGAGAAATGGAAACATCTATGATGAGAGAGAATTACTGACTGGCTGCCGCCTGAATGCCCCCTACAGGGGATTGAGTCCATTACTTGGGCATGTGCCCTGACCAAGAATATGAACCCTAACCTTTTGGTTCATAGGTTGAAGCTTAACCACTGAGCCATACTGGCTGGGCTAGTTTCATTTTTTTACATGTACCTGTCCTGTGCACCCCCCTATGTTCATAGCAGCACTATTTTCAATAGCTAAGATCTGGAAACAGCCCAAGTGCCCATCAATAGATGAATGCATAAAAAAGGCTGTGGTACATTTACACAGTGGAATATTATGCAGCTATAAGAAAGAAGTATCTCTTACCCTTTGAGATAGCATGGAGGGACCTGGAAAGTATTATGTTATGTTAAAGAAGTCAGTCAGATAAAGACAAATATCACATGATCTCACTTATATAGGCAGCCCTCAGGTTATGTCGGACTCAACGTACATTGTTTCATGGTTACATAGCCATCTACCACTTATTTATTAAAAAAAAGTTCTGTCATCTTGAGGTATGTCCATATGTGCTTTATGTTTTTTATTATTTATTTGCCATAAGTAAAAGTCAGGAATTGTTATCTTTTCGTTTTATTTTATTTTTTTACTGTTTCATTTCATTACTACTATGTATGTACACCACGTGAGTGATATAGGTGCTTTGTAGATAGGTTTCAACTTATGGCAAAAATCACATTATGTGGCACTGTAGGAATGGATTTCCAACATAACCCGAGGACCTATTGCATGTGGAACCTAATGAACAAAATAAACTGACAAACAAAATAGATCCAGAGACAAATGCAATAGACTGAAGATCCTCAAAGTGAAGGAGGAAAGGAAAAGAGAAATCAACCAAAGAACTTATATACATATATGAGTAACCCATGAAGACAATAGTGGGGTAAAGGCCTGGGGAAGATCCAGGAGTAGGTAGGGGGGAAGTCAATTGGGGAGAAGGGGAACAGCTGTAATACATTCAACAATAAAGATAAATTTTTTAAAAAAGGAATAATTTACTTTATAATGAAATAACTTCCCAGGTGGTAAATGGTTAAACTGTACATTATTAGGTTAGGCTAACTTATTTATCTTGTTGCTGTTTATTCAGTTATTTAAAAGATAACAATATCTAGCAACATAAAGAAAAAAATAAATATTTCTCTAATAATTAATGACTATGAATAGAGATCATCAGGTTAAGTTCATTTAAGTATTTTAGAGTTTTTAATTTTTCTTTTCTTTTTTGGGGGAGGGAGTCGATATCCAGTAAAAAAATGAAACAAATTTTTGAATAATGTAGTAACACTATACTAATTTTCTATTGCCATGTAACAAATTTTTACAAATGTAGTTGTTTGACAAAACCTATTTTCTCACACTTTCTATGGGTCAGGAGTATGATTAATGCTCTGGGTCTCATACAGCTGATATATCAGTGAGGATGGGTTCCTTTCTGAAGCTTGGGGTTATTTTTTTTTTGGTGTTTTTTTTTTTTTCAAGCTTTTGTGGTGGTTAATAGTTCCTTGTGGGAGTAGGAGTGTGGTCTCCATTTTCCTTCTGGCTGTCAGTCAGGGGACACTATCAGCTCCTAGGGGCCACCTGCAGTTCCTTACCAAGTGATCCCTCCCATAGACCTTTATAACATGGCATTTCATGCCTTCAAGGCTTGTGGGAGAATCTCTCATCAAAGGTCTTAAGGTCATTTGCCTAATTAAATCAGGTCCACTCAGGATAATTTCCCTTTGATTAATTAAAACCCAACTAATTGGGAACCTTAATTATATCTGCAAAGTCCCTTCACCTCTGCTATAAAATGTAATCCAATCCTACCACTTTTTCCAAATTCTGATGGCTAATCACAAGTCCTATCCATACTCAAAGAAAGGGAATTATACAGGACAACACTGGGGATGGAGGTCATGGGAAAAAACTTCTTAGAATTTTGCCTTTCACAGCATAAACCACGTAGTAGTTTGTGTGTGTGTGTGTGTGTGTGTGTGTGTGTGTGTGTGTTTGTAAGTAAAATTAATATATTTAATAATACAAAGACATTTTAGTAATTCATTATTATCACTAAATTTGATTTTGGTTTTCATAGTACACTCCAGATATCATGAAAACCCCAAAACATCAAAATTAAGTTTATGAATTTTGATCCTCTCAAATAAGACATGATGGAGCTCAGTTGCTGGTGCAGGAAACTATTAAAATCTTGCTGTCACCTGCCCATGCAGGGTTATGAGATGGCTTCCTCTTTCTCCCAAGCCTTTCTAAGGGTCTTACTGACAGTAAATTTTCTCTCTTAGCATTCTGCTAACTGAGGGACTGACCACAGGTTGATGCAGGGTCCCCTAGTCAGACTTCCCTGACAGATTCCATAGCTTATAATTTGAGGAGTTCAACCTTGATTTAGTCTCCTGCTTGCTCTGTGGCCACACCCATGTTTGTTGGGATTTATTTATCTTCTAGAATTAAAATTGTGTAACCTTAAGTGGAAGCCAAGGCAGGCCAGGGCTGTGGAAAGCTTGGCTTTCTCCATCACTGGGGGAAACCCTAGCTTCCTGCTCTCTCCAGCTCCATGGCTGCTGCTATTTTTGTTGGAATTTATTTATCTCTTATAATTGAAACTTTGTAGCCTTGAGTGGAGGCCTGGGCTGGCCAGGGTGTGTGGAAAGGTTGGCTTCTTCCATCGCCAGGGAAACCCAAGCCTCCCTCCTGCTCACTCCATAGCCACAGCCATCTTGTTTGGGTTTAATTTGCATACTCACTCCTGATTAGCTGGTGGGAGAGGCTTTGTGGGCATGGCTTGTGGGTGTAGCAGAGTGATGGTTAATTTACATATTATTCTTATTAGATAGGATATTAAATATTTTAAATGCATTTATATTAAATGTATGTTAAATAAATTAACACATATTTCAAGCTATATTTTGATTGGATTAATATTTCACCTCTTTGAATGGGTGAAAATATAAATATTTATTTATTATGCCAATAACAAAAATGTATCTATTGTCTATAAAATTATGGCAGAAAATAAATTATTGCATAGAAAATGAAGGATACTGATTAATAGAAGATATTTTTGACTGAATGCAAAAACTATTGTCCTTAGGAAAAAACATGCCTATATCACACTTTCAAAATAAATGTGAGGAGCAGATTAACCTACATATGGTATCCTCTGCGGCATTTTTTTAAATATATTTTATTGATTTTTTACAGAGAGGAAGGAAGAGAGAAAGAAAGTCAGAAACATCGATGAGAGAGAGACATCAATCAGCTGCCTCCTGCACACCCCACAGTGGAGATGTGCGCGCAAGCAAGGGATATTCCCGCAACCAGAATCGAACCTGGGACCTTTCAGTCTGCAAGCCGACACTCTATCCACTAAGCCAAACCAATCTTGGCTGCAGCAATTTTTTCTCACTGTAATTATTTTACATTCTACATTATATAAACTTTTTTTTTCAAAAAATACATAAAATATTGTCAGAGCATATAAAATTAACTAGCTATCTTAGAAACATGCAGTTGTTTAAAAATATGGATGCCTTAGGACTAGTGATATTTTACTTATTGAATGTTGAAATGTAGACATGAATTTATTACATGTCAGCATGTAGATTTTTTTTAAAATGAGAAAGTACCATCTGAATGGTAAATGTTTATAAATTAACTAGATAGAAAAATATAACAAAATGTTACCAATTAAAAAATTAAACAATTATTAAGCAAACACGACTCAACCAACCATAAACTCAAGATTATTACAATTTTCCCCCATGTAAAGATAATTACTAATAAAAATTACAATAAAACAAACAAAACCCAACAAAGTATATAGTTTACACTGAAATTATTTAAAAGGGTAAAAAGGGAAAGTATTATATGTATTTTTCTACTGAAAATTCTGATACAGATAGGAAACAAACATTAATTACATTAAAGAAAGCTTCTACCAATACAATATGGATGACGTGATAGTCAAACATAACCAGAACATGCCAACCAGCAGTTCTATATAATAAAGAAGTAATATGCAAATTGACTATCACACCCTCATAAAATGGCTGCCTATGACCAGGCTGGCAGGGAGGTTAGTGAGAGATGACCAAAGGACTGAACAAGAAGGCTACATGGGGTAACCAGGCTGGCAGGGGAGCTAGTGAGAGATGACCAAACAACTGTACAGCAGGCTGTATGGGGTGACGAGGCTGGCACAGGGGGCATTTGGGGGTGACCAGGTTGGCAGGGAGGGGCAGTTAGGGGCAAACAGGCCAGTAGAGGGGGCAGTCGGGGGTGACCAAGCTGGGAGAGGGGATAGCCAGTGGTGACCAGGCCAGTGAGGGGTGGGGAAGCGTGTACACAACTAAGAGCAACCAGGCTGGTGTGCTTGATGAAGTTGGGGGTGACCAGGCTGGCAGGGGATCACTAAGGGGCAACCAGGTCAGTGGGGGGCAGTTAGGGGTGACCTGGCTAGCAGGTGGTGCACAGTTGGGGGTGACCAGGCCAGCCAGGGGGGCCAGTTAGAGGTGATCAGGCCAGCAGGCAGAGGTGTTTAGGTGTGATCAGGCAGGCAGGCAAGTGAGCAATTAGGAGCCAGCCATCCCAGATTGTGAGAGGGATGTCCAACTGCCTGTTTAGGCCCAATCCCCGGGTCCCAAATTCAAAGGGTACAGGCTACACTGAGGGAACACCCACCCCATGCACTTATTTACTAGTGCCTCGAGTCTCTAATAAATAAGATAGATGATAGATAGATAGATAGATAGATAGATAGATAGATAGATAGATTAGATAAAATGTAAAATAAATACTTACTGGGGAAAACCACATCACTTTAAGAATCCAAATTGCAAGAGCAAAATTCACAAGAAGGATAATGAGTAAAAGAAGAACAAATAAGTAGAGGCAACGCTTTCTCCAACCATAAATGCCAATTTTGTAGACACACTGGTTCTCTGGCCTCTCTATGTGGGTGCCTTCTGTGGCTGTAGTGTACTGTTCACGTACCATCTGCCATGGAGTGGGATAAGGGTGTGAGAAGAGTGGGGGAAGAAATATGGACAAAGGGAGAAAGAAGGGAGGGTAGGAGAGCAGGATAGAGGAAGAGAGAGGGAAGAAGACAGGGAGAAAAGGAAGGATAGACAGAATTTGTTTGTCAATACTGATTTATAATGATTCCAACAAAATATTTTATTCCACTAATAAATTTCCAAAATTAATTATTTTTAAAAGTAGAATAAAATATTACTTTGAAATAGATCACTATATTTCATCCACAGAATGATATTTGTCATGCAAAATGTTTTAGATATGACTTACTCATTTGTCAGAAACCAAATATTGTTCTCACTAAAAGGATGTAAACAGGAAGCCAGAAGGCTGGTCAACCTTAACTGCTCTGAAAGGTCAGAGCTAATTACTCCCTGTTTAGTTGAAACATTATTGGTTGAAGCAACCTCTATCTGTTTGTTTCATGTCAATTTCTGTTTTTGTTATTTCCTGCCTAAAGGCTAGGGGTGTGTCCCAAGGCCTTAATAAAAGGAAGAAAAAGGCCAGAGCAAAATGGCAGTCCTTCCCACTAGAGGAAGGCTCCCGCCTGGCCCCCCAATATCGCCAAATTAATGTTTTCTAGTCTCTCATTTCGTTTGCGTGCAGCCTCCTTCAGAACCCGAACCCTGACCCGGGAACCCTGAACCACACGGGATGTGGAAAGAGGTTCCCACACTCATTTCAAGTCCAATGGCCATATTTTCATATTTTAATGAGTAGGTTCAATATACAATATATACAGCTTTCAAAATTCTGCAGGGTTAAACTTTTAATTGAATTATCAATTTAAAATAATCAAATTACTAAGTTCTTAAAAAGTTTGGTGAGAGGGAAATCAAGCTAGCACCTATATGTCTTGTCTTCTAAAAAATAGGATCCAGAAGATGACTGCTGATGGGACGGCAGGCTGCGAGATAGTGTGTGAGTGAGAGAATAAAAGGAGAGTGTGTGGATGTGCAGGAAGTGTCTATATTTGTGAGAGTGGGACAGCTATATTCCACAGGACTGTTGGGAACTGGCAGACCGGGCTCCCCTGGCCAGGCAGCCTCTACTGCTGCTGAAATCTCTCCTAGAGCAGCCAGCTCTGTCATAGAGACGGTGCCATCTTTAAAGGGAGACTGGTTGCGATTGGAAGCCCAGCCCTACCTTCAACCGGAGAGACTAAGGATACCTCCCAGGATCCTACAAGCACAACTCCCAGTAGCCAGTTGTCTCAGCTGTGAACCCACAAACACTGGGACGAGAGCCTCCCCAACTGCAGGCACCTGTCTGTCTAGGGGGAGACAAAGCAGTGCTGAATATGAGGATGGGCACTGCGCCTTCTCACAGAGCAGATAGAAGGAAGAGCTGAGTTGAACAACACCCACCCAGAATTGGTGAATTAAACACAGCTGTGAGGCAATCCGTGGACAGAAAGGTCAGATATTGCCTAGAGAAAGGTGATATCTGGGATCCAGGTGGAGGGAGAGATGCGCACAGCAGGGACTAGAGTCTAAGAGGAACACTGC
Source organism: Lasiurus borealis (assembly GCA_004026805.1). Lineage (NCBI taxonomy): Eukaryota > Metazoa > Chordata > Mammalia > Chiroptera > Vespertilionidae > Lasiurus > Lasiurus borealis. Next base: position 10,815 of record PVJN01002288.1, on the reverse strand, counting down.
GCACCACAAAATCTGTAGCTGTTGGGATAAGTGTAGCCCTAGAATGTGGAAGTAGGTACACAAGACTACTGGCAGAAGGGGACTCTAGCTATTAGCCCACAACTGGGCTGGGCCCAGAAAGGCAGCCTGAAGTTCTATACTGGCTGAACAGTGCCAAGGGGGAAAAAAGTGAGTCGGCTTTGGCTTTTTTCCTTTCTAACCCCTTGCTTACGCTTGCTAAGTCCATAATCTCTTCCAATTAAAAACACTCATCAAGACTGCAGTAGGAAGTTGTTTTTGTGGAAACTGGGGATCAGAGTGGGGAGAGATGAACAGGAAACCAGCTCTGGGGCAGTAAGTTCCTCCAACCCAGTATTAAGTGCAGCAGGGAAAGAACAATCTAAACACTGGGGAGGGGAGCCTTTTAGCCCCAGAAACACCGCCACCCAGGGGTTGTAACAGAAATTGAGTATTGTGTAAATACAACTAAAGGCAGGCTGAGAAACAAAGGAAGCAGAGAGCTTGAAAATAGGATTGTGGCTTATGACACAGAGGAGCAGTAGATCAAAGGGAACTTCAATATGGTGCTGACTTTCTGACAGAAAACAGATGTGCTAAGCAGAACAGTAGAGGAAGTGGATGACCTTCACTACTTCACTTCTTTTTTACCTTTTACTTAAGAATCAAATTTTTTTCTCACTTGATTTTATTTTTTTTCATTATTTATACTAGAAACCCAGTGCACAATATCCATGCACGGAGTGAAGGGGTGGGGAAAGAGTCCCTCACCCCAGCCTACATCCTCTCCAAACTGGGACATCCCTCTCACAATCCAGGACTGCTGGCTCCCAACTATTCACCTGGCGCCTGTCTGATTGCCCCTAACTACTTCTGCCTGCCAGCATGATCACCCCATAACCATTCCCCTGCCAGCCTGTCAATGACTAACTTCTCCACTGCTGGCCTGATTGCCCCTAACTGCCCTCCCATGCCAGCCTGGTTACCCCTAACTGTCCTCCCCTGCTGGCCTGGTCATCCCTAACTGCCCTCACCTATAGACCTGGTTCCCCCCAACTGTCCTCCCCTGCAGACCTTGTTCCCTCTCCCAACTGCCCTCCCCTGCAGTCCTGGTCACCCCCAACTGCCCTCCCCTGCAGGCCTGGTCCCCACAACTACCCTCCCCTGCAGGCCTGGTCACCCCTAACTGCTCTGTCCTGAAGGCTTGCTCCCCTCAACTGCCGTCCCCTGAAGACCTGATTGCCCATAACTGCCCTCCCCAGTTGGCCATCTTGTGGCAGCCATCTTGTGTCCACATGGGGTGGCCATCTTTAACCACACGGGGGCAATCATCTTTTGTGTTGGAGTGATGGTCAATTTGCATATTATTTCTTTATTAGATAGGATTTTTATTTATTATTATTATTATTATTATTATTATTATTATTATTATATTATTATTATTACTACTAGAGGCCCAGTTCAAAGATTTGTGAACCAGTGGGGTCCCTCAGCCTATCCTGTGCCCTCTTGCAAACTGGGACTCCTCAGGGAATTTTGGCTGTGGGTTTCAGCCTCTAACCTGCAGGCCAGGCCAAAGGACCCCACTGTTGCATGAATCCATGCACCAGGCCTCTAGTATGCAAATAAAATCTTTGGTTAATATATCTCCCTTCCCCTTGGGGATTCATCACTCTGTTCCATGTTTCCATGCCTGTGCATTCCATGTTTCCCTTGGTGGTCAATGTGTGTAATAGCTACCAGTTGAACGGTCGAGCAATTGCTTAAGTTTTTATATATATAGATTATTTTACCTTTTTATTTTATTTTTATTTAGGATTAGTGTTCTACATTTTATTTTTATTTAGCATTATTTTACTCCATCTCAATTTTTCCTTTGTGCCAACACTCTCTTTCACACTTTTCCTCTTTGTAGTCTGGTTTCTGCTACTCTGCTCCTGTTTTAGTTTTTTTCTACCTTTCTTTTTACCAGCTGTTAAAAAATTAATCTTATTAATTTCCTCTCCTCTGCTCTAAGTCCATGCACACTTCTCTCTTCTTTTTCCTCACTGTCCAATTTTTTTAAAATTTTTTTTCCTTATTCTTTTTTTATGTCTTGTTATTGTTTGATTGTTGGTTAGTTTTTCATTTTTTGCTTCTGTTTTCCCTCTCTTCGCTTGTTCTTTTCTTCTACTAATTATTAGTAACTAATAGCTTAATTAAATCCAATCACCAACTCAGGCCTATCTACTTTCTATTCTTCTTTTCCAATAGTAAATAAATACATAGATAGATTAAAAAATATATAATACTAGAGGGCCAGCACATAAAATTTGTGCATGGGTACAGTCCCTATGCCTGGCCTGTAATCAGGGCCATCCTCCCCAGCTGCCCACAGATAGCCCCAAAACCTACCACCACCCATCACCCACGTCCATCCAACCCTGGTTCCCCTTTCACATAGGGTGATCAGTGCCTGGAGAAGGGACTGAGAGGTAGGCTGCCTGCTCACCAGCCTTGTCCCTGCCATGGTTTGCCCTCTGTGCATGGGGTGACCACAGGGAAGGGGAAAGGAACCTAGAAGTGGTCAGTGTGCCTCATAGTGACTGGTCTAGTGGTTATCCTGATCATTCCATATTTAGAATCAATTTGCATATTACCCTTTTATTATATAGGATAGAGGCCAGGTGTATGGATGGGTCTCTGCTGGGGGGTGAAACTTGCCAGAGTGAGGATCAGTGGGTGGTTTGCAGGTTTATCATATCCCCTATTGAGGTGGGGGTTCCACTGGGGGGTGTGGTAAGCCTGAGTGAGGGGCCATGGGTAGTTTGCAGGCCAGCCACACCTTCTATTAGGATGGGTGTTGCTGCTGGGGGCAGAGCCACCTGGGTGAGGGTCCATACCTCCAATTGGGGAGGGGGTTGCCCCCTAGAGGTAAGCCAACCTAAGAAAGAGGCCACAAGTGGTTTGCAGGCTGGCCATGCCCTCAATTGAGGTGGGGGACCCTATTGGGAATGGAAAGGGATTGAGTAAGGGTCCAAGCCCCTGATCAGGGTGGGGGGTTCCTGTTGGATGTGGGGCCAGACTGGACAAGGGGATGGTGGTAATTTTCAGGCCGGCCATGTTGCCATTGGAATGGAAGTCTCCATTGGGGGTGGAACTGCCATGGGCGAAGAGCCATGGGTGGTTTGCAGGCCCACCATGCCCCTGATTGGAGAAGGAGTCCCTGCTGGGCAGGGGAGAGGCGTGGGGAGGTTGGAAGACAAATTCAACAATATATGTAAGAATCAAGAGGAAATGAAGAAAAACCAAGAAGAAATGAAAAATAACATTGCTATAATAAAGAATTCAGTAGAAAGCATCAACAGTAGATTAGAAGTGGAGGACCACAGCAGTGAGCCAGAAAATAAGATAGGAAAACATACCCAAGCAGAGCAGCATCTGGGAAAAATAAATAAATAAATAAACACTTAAAAATCAAAAGGAGAGACCAAGGGAATTTTGTGTCAACACAAAATTAAACAACATCTGTATAATAGGAGGTGCCAGAAGGAAAGAAAACTGAGCAAGGAATAGAAAACCTGTTTGAAGAAATATAGAAAGAAAAGTACCCTGATATTGGGAAGAAAAACTCACACAAGTCAAGTACCTCACAAAGTCCCAAACAAAATGAAGCCCAAAAGACTGACACGAAGACACATTAGATTGAAATTGACAAACACCAATGACAAAGTAAGAATCTTAAAGGCTTCCAGAGAGAAACAGAAAGTTACATACAATGGATCTCCCATCAGACTATCAACAGATTTCTCAACAGAAACTCATCAGGCCAGAAAGGAATGGAATGAAATATACAAAGTCATGCAAAGGAATGGTCTGAATCCAAGAATACTGTACCCAGCAAGCAAGGCTATCAAAATTGAAGGTGAAATCAGGTGATTCACAAACAAAAAAGGACTAAATGAATTTATTACAACCAAACCAGCAATGCAAGAAATGCTAAAGGGTCTGCTGAAAAAAGAAGAAATAGGAAGGGAAGAAGGAACACAGGCATATAGAATAAAAATGGCAACAAACAAGTACCTATCAATAATAACTTTAAATGTAAGTGGATTAAATGCCCCAATCAAAACACATAGGGTAGCTAAATGGATAAGAAAACATGAACCATATAGCTGCAGTCTACAGGAAACCCACCTCAGAACAAAGGACACACATAGACTGATTGTGAAGGGATGCAAAAATAATTTTCAGGCAAATGGAAATTTAAAAAAAAGCTGGGGTAGCAAAAGTTCTACCTGAAAAATTAGACCTCAGAGTGAAAGGTCATAAAAAGACCTAAGGAAGGCCACTTTAAATTACTAAAGGGAGCAATTCAACAAGAAATACAACTCCGATAAACATATATGCACCCAATACAGGGGCACCCAAATAAATAAATAAAAACTTCTGGAGGATGTCAAGGGAGAGAGGGACAGATTACAGTCATAGTAGGGACTATAATACTCCACTGACATCACTAGATAAGTTATCTAGACAAAAAAATCAATAAGGAAACATCAATAAATGACTCACTAGATCATATGGAATTCATTGACATCTTCAGAATATACACTCTTCTCAAGTGCACATGGGTCATTTTCAAAGATAGACCACATATTAGGACACAGGCAAAGTCTCTTAATATCAATAAGATAAAAATCATATCAAGCATCTTCTCAGATCACAAAGGCATAAAGGAGAAATCAAATACAATATAAACAATGAAAAAATCAAACAATTGAAGGCTAAATAGCATACTATTAAACAATAATTGGGTTACCAAAGACATCAAAGAAGAAGTAAAAAGCATCATGGCAATAAATGACAATGAAAAGATAACAATCTAAAATCTATGGGACACAGGAGGGGAAAAAATGCCAGCAGAATAGACAGATGTGTTCTGAGCCTTGTCCCTGAGCAGACAAAAAGAACAGCTGAGGGTTGCACTGGGAATATTTGATGGCAAGTTAAGGGACAACTGTACTCCAGAAGAAGGTGGAGGACTGCTGGACTGGGCTCTCCTGACCAGGCAGCCCCCACTGCTGCTGGGTTTTCTCCCAGAGCCACCAGCTCAGACTTGGAGACCACGCTGTCTTGAAAGGGAAAGTGGATGTTATCAGAAGCCTGAAAATCTACCAACTACGGCACCCACCGAACAGTTGTGAACCCCAGAACACCAATACCCAATTGGCATAAACACTCGGACTCAGAGGAACTCTACACTCCACATGGAAAGGTCAGATTTCACCTGGGATAAGGTGAGGTCTCTGGTCCTGGCAGTACAGAGAAATGTGCACATTGTAGGAGCTGGAGGGCCAGGGGAAGTCTGCACCTAGAGAAATCCGAGGCTGCCGGGGCTGGTGTGATCCATGAATGTGGATGGAGGTCCTCAAAGCTGTTAACAGAGGGCATCTCTAAAAAGCAACCCATTTTGACCTGATGTAGAAGGACAGCCTGGGAGTTTTTAAAGTGTTCCAGTTGCTTGGACAGGAGAGGAAAAGGGGGACTGCGCAGACTTGTGCGCAGCTCCAGAGTTCGCGTATGTGTGCTTTTCCTCTTCATATCCTTGCCTCTGATTGCTAAAGACAATACAAAGGATCACCCAGTTGGGGACACCCTGGGAGACTACAGGGGAAAGTTGTTTTTCTGGAACCTGGGGATCAGAGCGGGGTGTGAATGTCAGAGAGCCAGTTCTGGGGCAGCTCACTCCCACAAACCAGTATTGAGTGCCATAGAAAAAGCAGTATTTAAGCACAGGCTAGAGAGGACCTATAGTCTCAGAGGTCAATCCAGAAACACTACTACTCAGGGGCTGACTCACAAATTCACTCTTGTGTAATCACAAATAAAGAAATAAAGAGATTACGATACACTTCCTGCTTAAAAACCATGACAGGCTTACAACACTGAGCACCAGTAGAATGCAGGGAACTGTGATACTGTCCTGACTGGGAAACAGGCGTGCCAAACAGAAAAATAGAGGAAGTGAATGGCCTTCACTACCGCACATTCTATTTTTTAAATTTATTTTTAATTTTTTCATCTTTTAATTAAGAAACTAATTTTTTCTTTTTTCCTGACTTGATTTTACCTTTCTAATTATTACAATTTTATTATCAATCAGTATTATTACTACTACTATTTTACCTTTTTGGAAAAAAAAAGTGTCATTTTATTTTCTCTTATTTTACTTTGAGATTAGAGTTCTACATTCTATTTTCATCTTTCCTTTAGCATCATTTTACTCTATCTCAACTTTACCTTTATGCCATCACTCTCTTAGTAACTTTTCCCCTTTTGTTGTCCTGGTTCTCTTACCCTTATCCTACTTTAGATTTTCCCTATTCTTTCTTTTTATCCACTATTAAAATTTCACCCTATTTATATATCTACTAGCCAATCCCCTACTCTAAGTCCATATACACCTCACTCTTCTCTGTCTTCACTATCCAAAAAAATATTTTTCTTTGTACTTCTGTTGTGCTTGAATATTGATTGTATCAATTATTTATGCTTTTTGATTTGGGTTCTTTTTGTTTTGTTTTGTTTTGTTGTTTGCTTTGTTTTTGTGTGTTTTTTGCTTATGTTTCCCTCACCTCACATGATATTAAGTGTTGTTTACAGTTTGTATTAACTTCTAGACACTTGTTGCTGGCATTTGTTGGGATAAGTGGCTATTCTATTGGAATTAATTATCCATATATGTTGCTTGTTTCCCTTATATTTCTTATTTTCTTTTTTTCTCTCTTACATTTTTTTCCCTCTCCCATCTCCCAATTTCATTTTAGCACTTCTTTATTTTCTTTTTCTTCTTTTCTCTCTTCTTCTTTCTCCCCTACCCCCTAATTTGTCTTTCTCTGGTGGTCACCTTTATTTATGGTTATTAATATCATGAACACATTTCCATTCAATGCCTTGTGTGTTGTACCTGGTTGTGTTGTATTTTATACCTATAAATCAATGCAGGAGAGACCATGGAGAGAAAAAAGAAACAGACCACATATGAAAGAAAAGCCACCATCACCAGAAAAGGAAATAAATGAAATGGAGGCAAGCAACCTGCCAGAGAAAGAATTCAGAGAAATGGTGCTAAGGTGGTTGAAAAGAATGGAAGACAAATTCAATAATATGAGAAAGAACCAAGAGGAAATGAAGAAGCACCAAGAAAAAATGAAAAATGACATAACTGCTTTAAAAAACTCAATAGAAAACATCAAAAGTAGACAAGAAGAAGCAGAGGACCACATCAGTGAACTAGAAGACAAGGAAAGGAAAAATACGCAAGTAGAACAGTTTCTAGAAAAGCAGTTAAAAATCAGGAAGATAGCCTAAAGGAACAGAACTTTGGGACAACACAAAACAAAACAACATTTGCATAATAGGGGTCACAGAAGGAAAGGAAACTGAGCAAGGAATAGAAAACCTATTTGAAAAAATAAGGATAGAAAAATTCCCTGATATAGAAAAGAAAAAACCTACACAAATCCAAGAAGCTCACAGAATACCAAGCAAAATGAACCCCAAAAGACTGATGCCAAGGCACATTATAATCATATTGGCAAACACCAACAAAAAAGTAAGAATATTAAAAGCAGCCAGAGAGAGACAGAAAGTTACCTACGAAGGAATGCCCATCAGACTACTGGCTGATTTCTCCATAGAAACTCATCAGGTCAGAAGGGAATAGAGTGAAATATACAGAGTCATACAAAGGAAGGGTCTGAATCCAAGGATACTGTACCCATCAAGACTCTCAATCAAAATTGAAGGTGAAATCAGGAGCTTCACATATAAAAAAGGACTAAAGAAATATATTGCCACCAAATCAGCAATCCAACAATGCTAAAGGATTTTTTATAAAAATAAAAAAATGGGAAGAGAGAAAGGAACACGGGGGTAAACAATAAACATGGTGACAAATAAGTACCTATAAGTAATAATTTTAAATATAAATGGACTAAATTCTGCCATCAAAAGAAATAGTGTAATGGATTATATAAGAAAACAAGACCCATATATCTGCTGTCTAAAAGAAACCCAACTATGAAAAAAAAGACATACACAGGCTAAGGGTGAAGGGATGGAAAAGGTTTTTCAGGTGAATGAATGGAAATGAAAAAAAAAGTTGGGGTAGCAATACTTATATCTGACAAATTAGATCTCAAAGTGGGAGAGAGAGAAAATGGCGGCGGAGTAGACAGATGCATCTGGAGCTTTGTCGCTGGGCAGGAGAGAGAGCGGCTGAGAGTCACACTGGGAGTGTTTGGTGGCAAGTTAAGAGTCAGTTATCCTCCAGGAGAAGGCAGGGAACTGCTAGACAGGGCTCTCCCAGCCGGGCAGCCCCACTGCCAAGGGGTTTTTGTCCGCCTGAGCCACCAGAGGGAACACAGAGACTGCGCCATCTTTCAGAGGGAGGTAGAGGTCTGCAGCGATCTGAAGCCGGCAGCTGCGCACCCATCGAGCAGCTGGAGACCCGGGGACCCAGAACTCCGCTCCCCAATCGGCACAGATACGCAGCAGACTCAGAGATCCATGGAGCACACGGTGAGGTCAGACTGCGCCTGGGATAAGAGGGAGATCTGAAAGCTGCGGCTGACGGAGGCACCCACCAAGCAGCTGGTGACACAGAGCACGGCTTTCCAGGCAACTCGAACGCGCGGGCAGCGGATTCGGAGATCCATGCAGTGCGAGGAAGGGTCAGATTTCGCCCGGGTCAGGGTGAGGTCTCCTACCCGTGCACAACAGAGACGCACACACTGTGGGAGCCTGGCTGTGGGAAAGCTGCCTCTGGAGAGGTCCCCAGAGGTAGTCAGGGCGTGATCCCTAAGTGTGGAGGCAAACCCTCTGAGCTATTGACAGAGGAGAGCTCTGGAAAACGACTCCTTTTTTTTTTTTTTCTGGGGCAAAAGGACAGCCTGGGAGTTATTACAGTGTCCCGGCTGCAAAACGCCACAAACTGGCTTTGAGAACCACAGAGTAGCAGGATCTGAGCACAGCCTAGAGAGGTCCTGTGCTTTGTCTCAGAGATCAATTCCGAAACACCTGCCACCCAGTGGATGACACACAAATTGACTCTCAAATAACCACAAAAGAATAAGGAGATTAAAAGACCGAGGGGGGAACACAGGGAACAGCAATACCTTCCATACTGGGAAACAGGAGTGCCAAGCAGAATAATAGTGGAAGTGAAGGACCATCTTAATTTTTTTTTCTTTTTTTCTTTTTCCTTTTTTCTTTTCTTTTTTTTTTTTATATTTCATTTTCACATATTTTAATTAAAAGACTATTTTTTTTCTTTCCACATCAATTGATTTTTCCTTTTTAATTATTACATTTTTGTTTTAAACTAGTATTATTATTTACTATTAATACTTTACCTTTTTGGAAAAAAACAAGTATCATTTTGTTTTCTATTTATTTTATTTTGGGATTAGAGTTCTACATTCTATTTTCATCTTTCCTTTAGCATAAGCTTACTCCAACTCAACTCTACCTTTATGCCAACACTTTCCTCCTAATTTTCCCCATTTTGTTGTCTTAGTTCTCTTTCCCTTTTCCAACTTTAGATTCTCCCTATTCTTTCTCTTTACCTGGTTAAAATTTCACCCCATTTATATATCTAATTTCAAATCCCCTACTACAAGTCCACACAAAACTCTCTCTTCTTGCCTTCACTAGACAAAAAGTTGTTTTTTCTCTATGTCCTTTTGTTGCTATTTGCCTAAAAAGTGATTATATCAATTTTTTGAAATTTTTTGTGAGATTCTTTTAGTTTATTCTACTTGTTTTATTTTGCTTTTTGCATGCTTTGTTTTCTACCTCTCTTTTCCCTCACCTCCCTCGATACCAGTTGCTATTTGCAGTTTACATTAATCTCTAGGTACTGGTTGCTAGCCTTTATTGGGATTAGTGACTGTTCTATTGGAGTTGTCTCCTGACATCTATATTTTGTTCCCCCTTTCTCTCTTACACGCTTTCTTTTCTCTCTGACTTTTTTCTCTTCCTCTTTCTTTCTCCTTTTTATTTTCTTATTTTATTTTATTTTTTTATTCATTTATTTATCCTTTTTTTCTCTTTTTTCTCTCGCTCTCCCAATTTGATTTGGCATTTCTTTCTTTTCTTTTTTCCTCATTTTCCTCTTCTTCTTTCTCTATTTACCCCTAATTTGTCCTTCATTGGTGGTCAACTTATTTGTGATTATTAACATCCTGAATATATTTCTACTCAGCGCCTTATGTGCTGTACCAGGTCGTGTTGTAGTTTGTGCTTTTCAATCAACATAGGAGAGAGAACTACATAACCAAACACCCGGAGAAGAAAGACCATGGGAAGAAAAAGAAACAACCCACATAAGACAGAAAGGCAGGTTTCATCAGAAAAGGAAGTAAACAAAATAGAAGCAGAAATAAGCCTGCCAGAGAAAGAGTTCAGAGAAATGATCATAAGGTGTTTTAAAAGAATGGAAGACAAATTCGACAACATGAGTAAGAGCCAAGAGGAAGTGAAGAAGAGCCAAGAGGAATTGAAGAAGACCCAAGAGGAGATGAAGAAGCAGCAAGAAGAAATGCAGAAGAAACTAGAAGAGGTGCAGAATAAATAAGAAGAAATGAACAATGACATGAAGAACTCGATAGAAAGCATCAAAAGTAGACTAGAAGAAGCAGAGGACCGCATCAGTGAGCTAGAAGACACGGGAGGAAAAAATACCCAAGTACAGCAGCTTCTAGAAAAAAAAGTTAAAAAGCAAGAGGAGAGCCTAAGGGAACTTTGGGATAACATAAAACAAAACAACATCCG